>APFE031221542.1:10789-21535 GCA_000404065.3 Pinus taeda | reverse complement strand
TGGCTATGGCAGCAATGTCTGAATCAGAAAGTCTGGAGCCCTCATCTAGCAAATAGTTCATGGAGAAGGGGTACAGCAACTGGGTCTGTTTGTAGTTGAGCATCTGGTTGATGGAGTCTGGAGTTATATAGAAGAGGATGCTCCCAGATGGAGACTTCACAGCCCTGAGTTTCTGGTCACAGTTTTCTGCACATAGGTGGATGATTTCAGGGAAAATGTTGACAGAAGGTAGGAAGTAGGTGGGTAGATTAGATTGCTAGACCCCATACAGGTCACTGTTGTCCAAGTGACTGCTTCTTAATTGGCAATATGTCTGCAAATGGTTTCTCTCTGCCACAAAGTCTGTGATGAGGGCATCACTGTCCACCAATGGTATAGCTTCTAGCTCTCTGTTGCGTGGATTTATAGGAAAAACATCCAGAGCAGCTGGAGTGGCCATTGTCTTGCTCTTGCTGGTGGTTTACTGTGTTTCAAGCTTGATGTGAACGCTGAGGAATGGCTTACTGCTCTCTGTTTGCAGTGAGCAGTTTGGCAGTGCAAGGAGGCTGTCACAGGCTTAATCAATCTGTGGGGCACTCTGTTTTGAGGAAGCAAAGTGTTTTTGAGCTGGTTAGCTGGTTATTTGCAGAGAATTGCTTTAGCAGAGGTGAGGGAAATGTCAATTCAGTTCTTCTAGCCTGTGGCTTGGCTTTTTTAGTTGCTTCCTATGCAAAACAGGTAGATTTCACCGCGGGTCATGGGTTTCCTTGGGACTTCCATCGTGCAGGGGTTTCAGAGGTTTTTTAGGTAGATTTTAGAGGTGAATTTCAACAATGTGGGTCCTTTAACTGAGTTGCTTAAGCAAAAAAATAGGATTATACGGATAACAGAGGACAAGGGATGGTGTCTGCGGCAAAATACCTGGTTTTAATGGCGTACGAGGCGTTTGCACTGGTCGAACTGGCTGAATTGCAGGTGGTTGGGTTGACAATGTAGGCAGCAGCAACTTTGGCGGATTACTTTTGCTTTTCGACCGTTGGAAGTTGAAATTCGCTTTCAGAGGAGCTCCGGGCGTTTGTAGAAAATAATGCAAAATAACGGTTTTTTATGCCTTTTTATGTATTTTTGGCATATTGGCACCTTTTTGTGATGACGTCATGCTGACGTCATCATGGGCCCATGTCATGCGGAAAGAGTTATTTTTGCGGACAAAACTAACCTTCCTAGGAGTCTAAGACTCTCTAGTGACAAACAAGACAATTAAGAGCAATCCTTCTCTAAACATACATTATTCTATGAGAAACCAAGTGTTTTTCGTTCCTACCTCGAGTCCAACGCTCGTTGTAGCAGTCCAGCCTCGCTGATCCGGATGAGCTGCTCCTTCACTTTGAAACCTGCATACATTAACAATCAAACGATTACATAACACCTGAATATTCCATAAAACAAAGCATATTCAACATATAGACCAAGGAGTATATGAAATAATTCATTAACAACAAATCATTGAGAAGAATGGACTTATTTGTATTAAGGAAACAAAAAAGAAACCATTACAACCTGAGCCTTGGTGTTGTGCAAGTTCCTCCCAGGGTCCAGCAAGAGTTTTCCTCTACTTTGACAAGCTCACCCACTTCCAAATGAAACAAGAAAGGATGGTAATCTCTCCTCACAAGCTTCTACAAGGAAGTCCTAATTCCAGCATCATCTACCCTTTGGAATGTTCAGCTTTCAACCTCCCCTCCTCTGGCCCAATGCCTGTATTTATAGTGTTCTAGAGGAAGTTATTCAGTTCCAACATCAATGGGATACTCCTTCTTTTGGATGGGGTAGCTCCTCTCTTGATGGGATAAGTTCCTCTATCATAGGGATGCATGAACCATCTGGAGGCGCTCAATACACGTCAAACACTCTTCTAGAAGGCTCTAGAAGTGACCACAATTAACTTTTTTAAGATGAAACTCACGCCTTTTGACCTTTACAGGTACGCACCCATCCTTTGGCTTACATAGCGTACAAGTACGCAGGCACAGTGTGTTTGGAGTGCGTACACGCAGGCAAGGTAGAGAGAACTGCGTACCCAGAGATAAACATGTTTTTAAGTGACTTTCTCTCTTTTTGAAGTTTGACATGAAGAGCAGAGGTATGAGGCTTGACAAAGAGGATAATATGACTATTGATGAGGCCATATTAACTGCAGATAGTCATGGTGACAAATTTCAGTGTAACACCTGGGGGGATGGCAAGGCCTTTCACTACACATGGTTACTTCTGTTGATCATGATGGTTGCATGGAGAACACCTGAGGAGAGCTAGTTCCCAACAATCGATCCAAACTTGTGTGAGGCTGCAAAATTTTCCTCACTATGGGTGGCGAAGGATCCTAACTACATCATGGAAGCAAAAATATTTTGGGTCTTGTTTGAGACGGAGCTATGGATGGTGATCAATCAATGCTTGGGATTGTCACCTAGTTTAAATGTGCAGTATACAAATATTTCAAATTTCAATGCAGAATTTCACAATTTGTCCATACAGGCAAAGAAGGATTTCACAGGAAAATGTCATAAGCTACCATATTTGGTCATGTAAGAAGACATTCTAAGGGTCATCAACAAATGGCTGAGTGAATGTCTCACCCCATCTAATGAAGTCACAAGAACAAGTAAGGTTATAGAAGGTGAACCGAGAAAAACAACATCTATGATAGCGGCCAAGAAAGATAAAGAGAAAGAAGCACAAAATGCTTCTACAAAATAAAAGGTAGCATAGAAAGAAAAGGCAACGCAGAAAGAAAAGGCAATGCAAAAAGAAATGGTTGCACAGTAGCAGAAGGTTTATGTAAAAGAGAAGGAAGAGCAAAAGGAGAAAGTTGCAGCAACATCGTAGCTCACTATTGACCTTGAAGAACCTAAAATGGAGCACACTGATGTTGAGGTTGAGATTGAAGTTGAAGAGGAAGGGGGTGCAGACTTGGAGTCCCCCTTCAGGGTTAGGATGAGGTAGAAGCAAAGTTCCATGGGACCTTGTAAGAAGAAAAAAACTGATAATTCTGCGAGTGCGACACCATTAGTCCTCATGGATGGGGACCTTGATGAGATCGGTGATGTTGTCCGCAACACGACTGAAATGATCTGGGGACACATCGAGGATCGGTACCACCAGGTATTGGACAAATTACAGTAGGGCCTGAAGGAATTGCAGGTCCAAACAGGGGTAATCTAAGCGAGAGTGGGACAAGTGAGCACAGATCAAGCGAGCGTGCCGAGAGTTAGCATAGTGGAAATCACATCCAAGCTTCACCCAATACCACTACCTGGGGGCTTTCTCCAATTTGAGACTGTTGAAGACTAGGAGCATGCATAGTTTTGGAAGAACCTGAGTATCAACCTTGTAGCACTACTGACCCATGCCTTATTGAGTTGCACCAAGGGGTTTCAAATGAGTTCCTCGTCTGAGAGAAGTGAGCATTGTTGATGATCAACAAGGTCAAAACAAACAAACAACATATTTTTAAAGAGAAAGTGCAGGCCTTGCAGGCCCATGACAAGGCAATACTATAAAATTAGCTGCTAGAGATTGCCCTTACCCAAGTATGCAACAAGATCCCTGAGCTCCAAATTCCAACAAAAGTGGCCTCAGTGAAGAAAATTAGGAAGTTAGCTGCTACAATAAATGAATCTAAGGAGGAAATTGGAAAGGTTTCATTTGAGCTGCAATTGTAGATATCAGAGCTTCAACTTAAGTTGTAGCTAACCACTACTTCGGAAGTCAGAGAGCAGCATGAGGCTGCTATCAAAGAAGATATGACTACTCTAGAAGCCGCAGTCAAGGACTATAGCCAATTGTTTGAACAGATGATCAAGATGTGGATCTCGCTGAAGGAGGATCCAAACTTGCAGAAAATTGAAGAAGACATCCATGAAAAATAATTGTAGCTTGATGAGATCAAGGCAATAGTGAGGACCTTAACACCTCTGCAAAGTTTCACCATACTTCAGGAAGGAAAGTTTATCTAGGCCCGGGCTAATGAGTCGCATCGAAAGGCATCCATTATCTCATCAAGGACGCAACCATGGGCCGATGAGGCAAGCCAACTATCAAAGATAGTCCAGAGAAAGTTAAAGGCTCTGCAGAAGACACAGAGAACCATGGGCCTTGCAGTCAAAGGTCCAAATACGTAGAAACTGGTCGAAGAAGTTCAACATGTCATCGCACAGGGAACAACATATATTCAAGCCTTGAAGGTCAAATTCAGTATTTTGGAAGCAAAGATCAAGGCAACACCCGTAGAGTCACTCGTGACGAGTCACAACTTTGTGTTGGGTGCCCATTGGGACGAGGTCCCCTAGGGTCGAATTTTGTAAAGTTCTGTTAAATATTGTGAAGTATCCACATTTTTAGGAGTGGAGTGCGATGAGCGCCAGTATTGTAGTAAGGATGTTGCAACTCCTGGGCTACCAGCTTTACTTATGAACCCGAGGTTTGTACAAACTTGGAGGTGACAGTGTTGTATGCACAAGTAAAAGTGGTGGTTCTTCCTGTTGTCACTGTTCAGTTGGTGGGACACCACTGGGTTCCAAGCCAGACTTCTATGGAGTCATAAGAAGCTTGATTCTTTGATGGAAGAAAGGTAAATCTACTCTAAGAGAGTTACTCTATTGCATTAATGGAGAAGGTCAACATGTAATGCTAAATCACACCATTCCCTAATTAACCATTTAAGAAGCTAAGCTAGGAAGAAATGATAAATCAACATGAAGAAAATGCTACTATCTAAGTTGCATAAGTAGAAAGCATCAAAAAATGATAATGTGCAAGTAAAGAGACTGATTAAATTTGTTTTTACCTTTTTTTCTTTTTATGCAAAATTAAGTATGCAACTAATTGTTCTTGTGGATGTGGCAGGTGAATTAAGGATGTTTGAGGATGGTTGGAAGGGTTATGAAATGGTTGGATGGTGTGGAGGACCCCTAGAATGCTTTTGGTGACTTCCTAGAGGTTTTCCATCAATTCAACCTCAAAACAGGCCATTTCAGGAAAACCTACAAGATGTACTAGAAACCTATAGGATGATCCTGTAAGAATTACAGGAAACCTACAAGATATAGCCGAGACTTAAATGTGAGGTGTTGGAGGTGAAGGGAGGCTTAGGAAAGGTGTATGATGGGTGGAATGGAGTGGGAAAATGTCTAGGATCACTTAGGAGTCAATATCCAAGATAATAGATGGTTAGCTTCGCTCAATGTGCTTGGGAGAATTTCTATGAAAAATGATGGAAAACTAGTGAAGGTGATGGTGAAAACAAAGGATGGCTAACGTGGATGAAGTGGAAGGTGGCTGCTAGCTATGAAGTCTTAGTCTCCTCCTGAAGCACCTACTCTGCATAAAACATGTGTGCCTTCCAAAAAGCTAGGCAACAGGATACATTTTCATAAACTAGAAAAGCAGAATTAATGAATAAAATGCCTATACTATGCATGAAGTTGCTGAAAGGAATGAAAGAATGAGTGTAATATACTACAGAAATGGAGATGAAAAAGAGGACAATGAAATATACCTTGAAAAACTAACTAAATAATAAATTAAAGACAACAAACTCCAAATCTCATAAAAGAACTAGAAATCTGTGTTTTTGGGGCTGCTTAAGGGTACCTTCCTCGAGTCATGGTCCTAGAGAGAGGAAGTGAGGCCCAGAAACTTGCTAACAAACTTGTGGTGATCCTTTTTCTCCTTGCTAACCTGCTACTTGAAGTGAGGCACAAATGGAAGCAAACTATTAAATAACAAATCTAATCTACACTACCTATAATGGAAGTGCATCTAAAAAGAAAATTAACAATGAAGCTATGAATCTACACTAAAAATACATGTACAATAAAGAGGAGCCTTGGCTGCTAGGGTTGGGCTCTAACCCAAGAGTTTCAGCCTTCTGTGTTAACTCAGTTCTGGCTCAAAACAAAACTCATTCTTATTACCAAAACAACAAATTACATCAAGAGAACTTTCACAACTATTATAGCTCGAAAATAGCAAAGAGTTTTACAATAAAATACCAAATACTACTGAGGTACTAGGCCTCTCTACTTATACATCTGAAGTCCCCAACAACTTCCTTAAAATTAGGCAGGATCGACTCCCAAACTTGAGATAAACTGTTGCTTTATCTCTCACGTACTCAGCTACCTTCTAGTCCTCATGATTTGGTTGTTTGCACTCCGAGCTAGTGTGATGAATGGAGGAGTAGTAAATGAGGAGGATTTACCTCCTACAATCCCTCCTTGATTTTCTCCTTTAATCTTACATTCAATGCATATTAGTCCACAAAGCATAATATCCAACTCTAACTCATCTCATAAACAAAATATAATAAAAAATATGTAATAAGCTATGAGAAAGGTTGGTTTGACTAAGCTAGGAGGTGAATTAAGGCCCATATAATTACCTAGTGATGAGGCTCATCATCACCCCCTACTGGAAGTGTTGCTCATCCTCTGAGAAACTTAATCAATATCTGTATCCTTCGTGGCTCTAGTGGCCTCTCTAACATCCCATGCCTCTGCTATGGTCTCCTCTTCTTGTTCATAGAAGCCTCCCTTATTTTCTACCTCTTCCCACTACCTCTTCTTCTTCTTCTTCTTCTTCTTTTCTCCCTTCTAGCATCCCTAAGAGTAGTGGTTGACTGAGTTTTAGGTCAATACAATCGACCTTCAACTTTTCATAGATTTCTTATACATAGGTGTCCTGTTGAATGCCTCTCTCAACCTTTGAGGAGAGTGATACTCTCTTATCTTTAAGCTATATGGAAGTGTGTTCCATCTCCTCAGGCAAGCATGTATATTGTCATCTCTTAGCAACCTAAACATGTCCTCAAAATGTGAAATTTCTTGCTCTTGGGCAGCAAGATATCTAGGTGCCAGCTAAGGATCATTTGCAATTAGATTATGGGTGCTTATGAGTGCCATGGGATTTGATTGTTTAGCTCTGATTAGAAGAGGTTTAGTTTGCTCTCTTGCCAATGTCCTTTTCATATCTGCAACCCTTGACTCCTCATGGTTCATCCATGATGCTGAAGCCATTAATTGTAGATCTCCTAGCTTGGAATTAGGGTCCCATACATTCATGTCTATGAGGGCCATGTTGTGCAAATAAAAATCAGCCATTTTGGTCCTATCTTCTAGTGTACTTTGATCACAAAGATCAATAAACTTCCTGTAGTCATGAAATGGCATGGTGCCTCTTTATGCTAGGGTATTAATTTGAAACTGTAGCCATTGTTCTTTGAGGTGGAAAGCATAGGATTTAGGTGGCATCCTACATTGGATTTATTCCAAAGAGAGACTGGCCATACATGCCAATTTATTCTCTCTTTCCTGCAGTTGTCCCCTCAACCATGCATTTTTTGTCTCTAGTTGATTTCTCATTATAGCTTCTTTGTCCCTCAAGCCACTTAGCTCTTTGCCCATCTCCTTGAGTTTCTATTCCATGTTCCCAATGTCTTCCACCCCCTTTGGTTTGGTGATCTACATCCATTGGTGAGTTCTTCCCCTCTCATTCTTAAGCTTGAAGAACAGTGGGATGGAAACTTTTTGAGGTATGACCATGCCTCCTTCAATAAATCAATAATAGGAGTCCAAGGTAGGTTGGGGGTTGGGTTATTTTGTCTCTGGGTCCTCTTCTTTAGTTTCTTGCTTCTCCCCTACCTTCCTTTCCAATTTCTATGCCTCTTATAGATTCAGCAAAGTATCTTGTAGGACTATTTTTTATTCCTATAGATTTTGTTGTGTATCCTGTAGGATTGCCTTTCCCTTGGAGGAAGTTGATCTAGTAGTAGGCCTCCTCACATAGGTGATAGGGGACTTAGGGGAAGGCATTTTATCTTTTTGTGAAGGGGAGTCTTCAATCACAATATGAATGTTGGTTGATGTTTGGGGTTACCCCTGTCTTATTCTTGTGCTTTTTCTTGTCCTGAAATATAATGCGGTCTGCCTCTGCCTTTTTCCCTTTTTCTTGATTGGGGTGCTAATAGCAGTGAGGGTAGATTCTACCTCTCTCTTAGTGGATTGTGGAGACACCCTAGGTGGCTTCTCCTTGTTTTTTGTCCCCTATTTTCCATTGCCTTCTTCCTCTATGTCCTTCTTGTCTTCTTCTTCTTGTAGATCTTCATCATATCTATCAGTTTCCTCCTTAACATCCTCCTTTGTTTCTTCATCATCCTCCTTCTCTTCTCCCTCTTCTTATTCATCTTCATCATGTTCGTCCATGTCATCTCCTTCTTCATCAATCTCATCCTCATCTCCTTTTGTATCTTCCTCTTCCTGTTTTACTTCCTCTTCACTGATAGTAGGACTAACATCATAAGTGAGAGATTTGATGTCATACTCTACTGGTATGTCTCTAAAAATTTTCCATGTTATAGGAGTTCTGAGGTTCTGCAGGGCGTCTTCTATAAGGATCCTAATTAACCCATGGTGAGCCAACTGTTGGGAATTTCCATCCTTCACTTTGATGCTTGAGTCTATGAGTGATTGAAGCAGGAAGTATGGTATGTTGAGCCTTTGGTGAGGGGGTCTTTCTGCTCCAAATCTCAATTCTTCAAGGATACTAAAATGATAGCCATAGACTACACTATACCTACCCTCACATGAAATGTATTTGATCAGTTGGTAGCTTACCTCATTCCATGGATATGGTAGACCTTCCCTCCTTACTCCATTTTTATCCTCAGTGGGTTCCTCACCTTCCAAAAAGAATTTTCTTTTGGCAACCTAGCTATCTCCTTTGTCTTATTTCCTCCATGGTATTACTAGGGGAAGTGTAGTGACTCTGCTGATGAGCTCAGGGGTGAGATATATAGAGAGGCCCCTTATTACAATAGTGGCATGGATTCTAGTGAGTTGAGTGAGGGAGAGAGAAAATTCTTGAGACACCTCATCATCATACCCTATGAATTTTTTGAAAAACCCCATCCAATTATGTCTTGTGAAGATTTCAAGCACTTGGGGGTCTTGTTGGATTCTCACAGTGTTGGTGGGCTCCCTCCTATTAAACCGTCCTGTCATCTTGTTGGTGAAGTTTGAGGAGATGAGAGGGTTGAAACAATTTTCAAATGTAGAACCAAAACAGAAATGACTGTGTCTGTAGTTCCCTTAACAGTTGCTAAATTCACTCAAACTTAGAGAATTTATGGTTCAATTACTTGTAAATAGGGATGTAATTATAGAGCCTACCTCTTTATATTGTTTGTAGTGGAAAACTTCCATGATATCCCTTCTTAACTCTTCTATGCTAATCTTGTAGATAGTCTCTGTGTATCCTGTAGGAATTCCTATGCATGATCGTGTAGGAATTACTGTGCAATCCTATAGGAATTCCAGTGCAGTGAAATGATGGAGTTTTTCATTCGGTTGGTTGCCTGGGTATGAGAACGACTTGAGTGAATGAGTTTCGAGGAAGTGAAATGCATGAATGCATGGGAATGATGTTTTATTTCCTCTTATGGTGATTTGGGGTGAGGTGGTGTGCTGGAGGCAAAGGTACGTTTCCATTTTTGGACTGTTGGTCCCCACTACCACCTCATCATTCCCCACTCCTCATAATCAGCTCCCACCTTATGGATCCATATTTTTAACCTCTTTTGTCCTACTCATTCTCTATCTTTGCGTTGAATGTAGCCACGTGTGAGAGGACACCAAGTTGTGTATGTGTTGACTGAATGAAGGTGGCCAAGTTAACTAGCCATCTTTTCACTTATAAACCAACTATATCATAACCCTTACATTTTTTTGACTACATGATGCATATGAGAGAGTGAGCGAGATACTGACCTGTGGTTCCAATGATATGTTGTAGTTGTCGAAGACTAGAGGTGTTGTTGTGTGCATTTGTTGCATGTTATTCTTCTTCCTCCTCTTGCTATCCACTAATGGATTATTTGTTTGTGTAGGTACCGATGGTTGAAGATATGATGTTGCTGCTTTGGAGCTCCTGGATCATCATGTTGAAGGCTTGTTGCTTGTATGATTGGTATTCTATGGGATAGACTGTTACAAGATTTTCTACAGGATGTCCTGTAACGACTTCTCCCTTATAACTCTTTAATCATTGTTCTTGTTGGGGTTGTGAGGATGGTGACATGGATGGAAAGAAGGAACGAGAGTGTGGAGAGCAAGGAATATTCATGTGATGCTCTTTATTCCTCCTTGTTTCCCTTTTTTCGAAGACTGAAAAAATACTCTTGAAACTGAATTTTTTTTTTTGCTTTTTAATGGTGAGTGCAGGGATGATGATGGTGGACAAGGTGTAGTGATTGATGATGAATAGGGTGAATCTTATTGGCATATAAATTCATTCATTTGCCTTACAACTATGTCATGTAGGATTTATGTGTCACTGTAATTCTTACAGGATCATCCTATAGGTTTTTAGGGGATCCTGTAGGAATACATGGGATCTTGTAGAAAACACAGTCCTTTTTATAAACTGAAGCAATGGAGTCAAAAAATGACATAAATGATGGATGAATGCATGGTAATGAGTTTGAAAATAAATATGTCAGTGGCAAGGGTCTCTTTGTGATCCTCCTTTGCTCCTTGACCATCCTTCTTGCTGACCTGCAAATAGAAATTTCATGATTTAATTTTTATTTTTTTTGAAAAACAACTAGGCTGTCTCTGAAAGGTTTTCACCCTAACTGTTTGCCCTAGGCGCCTCAAAAAAGGTTTTCACCTAGGGGTCTTTCTTGTTCTCTTTTTTTTTTTTTTTTTT
>APFE031221532.1:3530-18712 GCA_000404065.3 Pinus taeda | reverse complement strand
GTTTGAACTAAAGGAGGAAGAATCAGACTTTGTAGCAGAGGAAGAATCAGAAGATGAAGAGCCACAAACTCCGACTGTGAGAAGATCAGCTCGAGAAAGAAGGCAGCCAGAAAGGTATAGTCCATCTGCCTTCTGTTCAAACTTTGCTTTGTCTGTTACTGATGATGATCCCAGAACTGTGAAGGAAGCAGTGGATTCAGAAGGATGGAAAACTCTGGAAAGAGGCCATGGTTGATGAAATGGCATCTTGCACAAAAATGAGGCTTGGGATCTGGTCGAGTTGTCGGCTGGAAGGAAACCCATTGGCAGCAAATGGGTGTTCAAGAAGAAGACAAATGCAGAAGGGAAGGTGGAGAAATACAAAGCTCGGTTGGTAGCAAAAGGTTATTCTCAGGTGTCGGGAATTGATTTTGGTGATATTTTTTCTCCTGTTGCCAAGGTAACTTCTATTAGATTACTTTTATTTGTTGTTGCTGCTTTTGATTTTGAGGTAGAATAGATGGATGTGAAGACAGCATTTCTTCACGGGGATTTGGAAGAGGAAATCTACATGAAGCAACCTGAAGGCTTTGCGGTGAAGGTAAGAAAGAAATGCAAGTTAAAGAAGTCTCTGTATGGGTTAAAACAGTCACCAAGGATGTGGTATCATAAATTTGATACATTTATACGGGGACTTGGCTTCACCAGAAGCAAAGCAGATCATTGTGTGTATTTTTAAATTAATTGGTGATCGTGTTATTTATCTGGTCTTGTATGTGGATGATATGTTGTTGGTTGGAAATGACAAAGAAATTATCCAGGATTTGAAGACCCAATTGTCCTCCAAATTCGACATGAAAGATCTCGGTGCTGCAAACTATATTTTGGGCATGAAATTAAAAGAGATTGGGCAAAGAGGAAGCTCTAGTTAAACCAGAGGAAGTATGTCGAGACAATACTGCTGAGGTTTAATATGCAGGATAGTAAACCGGTGAAGGTTCCTATTCCTGTAGGTGTGAGGTTATCTGCTGAACAGTGTCCCAAGACACAAGAAGAGGAAGAGAATATGTCCCGTGTTCCATATGCAAGTGCAGTCGGTAGTTGATGTATGCCATGGTCTGTACTAGACCAGACATTGCACATGCAGTGGGAGTATTGAGCAGGTTTATGTCAAAACCAGGGAAGGAGCACTGGACAGCAGTGAAGCGGGTTTTCAGGTATTTGCGTGGCACGAGTGATTATGGTTTGTGCTACCAAGGAAGACTAGGATTGGATAGAGTGTTGGATATTCGTGGCTTTGTTGATGCAGACTGGGCTGGAGATCTGGATCAGAGAAGATCTACAAGTGGGTATGTGTTTACCTATTTGGAGGTGCAGTCAGTTGGATGAGTAAGAAACAATCTGTAGTGGCACTATCAACTACAGAGGCAGAATACATGGCAGCCACTCATGCAAGCAAGGAAGCAGTTTGGTTGCAGAGATTGTGTTCAAGTATGGGGTTAGTACAGGGAGCTGTTAGGATAGACTGTGACAGCCAAAGTGCAATTTTCTTGGCAAAGAACCCTGCTTATCATTCAAAGACAAAGCACATTGATGTTCAGTATCACTTTGTGAGGGATATGATAGAAGACAAAAAGGTATTGCTGGTAAACGTAGACACTTTGAAGAATACTGCAGATGCATTAACAAAATCTGTGAGCTTTGAGAAGTTTTCCTGGTGTAGAGAAACAATGGTGTTTCAGGGTTGGAAAAATGACTAAACTCTCTTATGGCCCCCTATGGAAAGAAAGCAACAAGTGGGAGAATTTTGGGTTGTGTTATATTCTTTCCACGACTAACCTACGTAGTGAACCGAGGGGTTAGAGGGGGGATGGAGCCCCCCCTTCATTGCATTGATTGCGAAGTGAGGGGGTCATAGGGGTTTGAGGGGGGTGGGTAGCCCCCCTCTACGGGGCCCCGGGAAATTTTTTTTTGGACCCTATATTAGGTTGGGTGAACCTACCTATGGTTTTCAGTCCATGGTATTGGATGCTTCAGCATGTATAAATGTGTATTGTAACATTGAAAGGAATATAATGAAAAATCAAGCTGGTAGTCTCGGTTTTGGGATCTAGGGGAAAATATCTGTGTATATTTGTTTTATGTGTTATGCTCTCGCATTGTTTATTTTATGTGTTTTAGAATTCCTGTACGGGGTTAAAACCTACAAGGAATTCATAGACAATGATATCTTGAAACCTCCAACATCTGATGCTCAAGATCTAGCAGAATGGAAGAGGTGTGTAGAAAAGATGAGGAGGATCATATTGGAGGTAGTTTGAGACCATATTGTCTCAAATATCCATGGTAAAGAGACTCCATATGAAATGAGGTAGGCCTTGGAAAAATTGTTCCATAACAGTAGTGACCAAAGGAAGTTGGCACTAAAGGAGAAGCTGCAGAATATCCAGATGCAGAAGGGTGACACAATTCCATAGTACCTCAGCAGGTTCACACAATGTCGTGATGAACTTGGTCAAGTTGGTGTTACTGTAGCAGAGGATGATTTGGTAAGCCTAGCACTTCTAGTCCTTCCCAATAGCTGGAACAACTAACATGATTCATTAAATGGGAGAGAGAATCTACCAAATTAGGAACTCCTTTGGTCTAATTTGGTATAGGAGGAGATAAGTCAGAACACCATAGACAAAACCTCATCCAAGGCTGATGATGAGGAGAACTGTGTTGTTTCTAGAAAGGAAAAGAAAGGGAAAGGGAATAAATCCCAATCCAAAGCAGAATCGGATTGAGGGGGCAAGAAGAAAGACTTGTCCAAAATCAAGTGCTTTCATTCTCATGAACTGGGACATTATGCCACGAAATGTCCACATAAGAAGCAGGAAAGAAGACTGCATGGGGAGTAGCGGGTGAAGCCTTGGATTCACAGTTCAAACTTTATTTTACCCTCTTTTCATGCATGCCAAGCACAATGATGGGTAGCATGTGGTATCTCAATAGTGGTGCCTCATTCCCATGACAGGCAACAAAGAATTTTTCAGTGACTTGGAGCAGAAGTATCTCCAGATACACATAGAGATGGGATATGATGGAAGGTATAGCGCGACTAACATTGGTTCAATTAATTTTCAAAGGGAGTTTGGCTCCTCTCTTAGGCCCAAGGATGTGATGTATGTACCAGGTCTAAAGAAGAATCTAGTTTTCGTCATGGTGTTAGGAGATTATGACTACGATGTGATATTTGGAAAAAGAAAGGCTTTCTTGAGACATATCACCACGGGAAAAGTGTAGCAAATCGAGGTTCGAGTGAAGAACCTATACAAACTAGATGTGTAAGACTGTGCAACATTAAGCACAAAAGAAGATAAGGTGTAGAGTCGAGATGTCAGTGAATTAAGGCATATAATACTTGGTCATTTGCATCATGGCACTTTGAAGATCATGCAACAAATTTCTAAAGGCCTCCCTAATCGATCACTAGATTAGTGGGATACATGTAAATGGTTTACATTGGGGAAGTACACAAAATCCACCTTCAATTATATGCGAGGAGCATACAATCCTTGAAAGGATCCACTCTGATGTATGTGAACCTTTATCGACAACCTCCATCACCAAGAATAGGTATTATGTTACATTTGTGAATGATTTCTCACAGAACTGTTGGATCTACTTCATGCAAAATAAAGACCATACATTCTCCAAATTTATTAAGTTTAAAGTACTTGTTGAGAAAGGGACTGGTAGGAAAGTAAAGGCTCTCAAGAGCAATAACAATGGTGTGTATGTGTTGAATGAGTTTAAAATTTTTTGTGCAAAGGAAGGCACTCAGCGGGAGTTGGCGATACCTCATAACCCACAACAAAATGGGGTGGCTGAGAGGAAGAACATAAGTATTATGGGAGATGTTGCATGACCAAATCCTACCTCTACACTTGTGGGTTGAAGCATGCAACACAATGGTCTATTTGTAGGACAGGATTCCTCATAGGATTCTTGGCATGAGTACTCCAGAGGAACATTTTTCAGGGAAGAAACTAGATGTGTCACACTTTAGGATCATTGGATCATCAATTTACCGTCATTTTTCCAAGGAAGAGAGAAAAAATCTAGAGTCAACAATAGTGTTGGGCATCTTTGTGGGCTACACTAATACACATCACAACTATTGGGTGTACTTGCCATCCCTCAGGATGACAATGGATAGATAATATGTAAAGTTTGATGAGGAGAAGGCAATGAGGTGCTCTCTTGAGAGGGAGCTTCAGTTGCAGCCTAATTAGGAGCTTTTGGCTCGAACCTCAGGAAGTTGTGGAGCAGCCACAAGCAAAGGAGGAGAGAGTGGAGACATCTACTCAAGAAAAGACATCTAGAGAAGGAAGGAAGCAGAGTAGGGAAGCTAACAAATTATTGCAGGATGCTAGAGAGAATGTGGGAGTGCCCACATCGCAGCGCAAGCAGAGATGCTCATCATATCGGTACACTGGGTACATGGCTCTAATGAGTGAGGTAGTTGAGACAAAACCATCTCATTCAAGGAAGTATCACAAAAACCAGTATGGGTTGATGTTATGGTAGAGGAATATGATTCCATTGTCAGAAACAGTGCTTGGGAAGTGGTCCCAAGACCGACAGACAAATCAGTGGTTGGTTCAAGATGGATTTATAAGGTAAAGCATGCAACATATGGGAGCATAGAAAAACATAATGCCATATTTGTGGCCAAGGGGTTCTCTCAGGTGGAGGGAATTCGCTCTGAGGAGAGCTTTTCTCTAGTAGCAAGGTAATCATCCATTAGGTCAATTGTAGCATTATCAATGTAGATGGGGTGGAAGATCCACCAGATGGATGTGAAGACATCATACCTCAATGGATTTATTGAGGAAGAGGTGTCTATTAAGAAGCCAGAGGGGTTTGAGACCTTTGACAGAGAGTCACATGTGTGTATACTCAAGCGAGAGTTGTATGGACTCAAGCAAGCACCCCGTGCTTGGTATACCACGTTTGATAATTATCTCACTAGTTTGGAATTCACCAAAATTGAAGCAGACGCAAACCTTTATCACATTATGGTAGAAGTTAAATTATTGATTATTGTTATATGTCGATAACTTGTTCCTTATTGGTGATGATCAGCTAATCAGATCTTGCAAGGAGGATCTTGCAAGAGAGTTCGAGATAAAGGACATGAGACTCATGCATTATTTCCTCGATTTGGAAGTATGGAAAGGAGATGGGGAATTATTTGTCTCTTGGGGAAAGTATGACAATGAGATACTAAAGAGTCTTTGCATGGAGAGTAGAAAACCCATGGACACTCCTCTAATAGGTAATTAGAGTAAAGAGGATGCCACTTCAGGTGAGGAAGTGGAGGCTACCATCTACAGGCATCTTGTGGGTTCACTCATGTATTTGTTGAGCACATGATCAGACATGTGTTATTCAGTTAACCATCTTAGTCAAGCCATGGTTAAACCAACCAAACTATTTTAGAAAGTAGCAAAGCATGTGTTGAGATACCTCAGAGGCACTACCCAGTTTGGTATTTGGTACAAATAGACATAGGGAGTGAAGATGCAAGGCTTGATAGACACATATTGGGCACAGATTTCATCAGACAAGAAGAGCACTTCAAGAGGAATTTTTATTGTTGGGTCAACACTAGATTCTTGGTACAACAAGAATATTTCTATGACACTCAACTCAGTGGAAGCAGAGTACATGGATGCAAGTCAAGCAGCGTGTGGGGCTATCTGGATGAGAAAGATTCTTGTTGGGTTAAAGAATATCCTAAAGTGATTTATTATGACAATAAGAGTTGTATCAAACCCTATGAGAATTTAGTATTTCATGATCGATCAAAGAATATCGACATCTGGTATCACCATCTACGAGATTGTGTGCAGAGGTGGATTATGTTAAGTAATAGGTAGATATTTTGACAAAGGCTTTGTCAAGAGGCTAATTCAAGTTCCATAAAAGCAGGATTGGGGTATTTGATAATCCATTTCGTTTTGAGAGGGAGTGTTGAAAATTTAGCAAGAAATTCCTAATTTAATTTTGCCTTGATTAAATTAGGAGAAATTCGAATTTCAATTTCAACATAATACTTGGAAGTAGTTAGCTGAGGTGACATAGCTCTTGTCACTCAGTTTATCGTATAAATTTAAGTTGGAGACACTTGAGTTCAATTCTACATGATTTATTGCTAATTTGTAGAAATCTATTTCAATTAATTTGAGTTATCGTCGGTGTAACTAGTTCTCATTGTTAGTAGAACTAGCGGAGGTTCAATCAAGGGTGTGTAATTTTTTTGCACTAAGTGATCATCTAGTTAAACTGATCAATTAACCTAAATTAACTCATGCATGTAGAGAATTCGAGTTACCTCATTGAGGTTGGAGTTTAAGGGAAGTGTATTATCAGTTGTAGTATTTTCCAAGTTGTACACGTGGTGCATGCAATCAAAGAAGGGCCTAAATGAATTGCACAATTCTCAATGAGTAATTTTCGTAATTAATAGGGGCTAATTTCTCATCAAAAAACAAAAGGAAATAGGAGCTTGGTGGGCTGAGAAATTGGCTAAATATTAGCTTGAGTTAGTCTGTGAGGCAGTGAGATAGATTATACTAGTGCAGGGGTTTCTCAGGCTCGAGAAAGCATTGTATTTCTTCTCTATTCTTTGATTAATGCAATACAGATAGTAAGGGGTTTTGATCATTTTCTTTCCCCTAGATAAATCTCTATGTATCTGTGTTGAATCTCGATGCATGTTAACGATTTGTGTTCTCAAGCATGATTTTCTTTCTGCAGCTGAGTAGAGTAGCTTCAAGTCTTATGATCTAGTAAATTTCATGAGAAGTTTTGAATCTACACGTTAAATTTCTACACTCCCAATAATGGGCTAATGCATTCATAAGGAACTAAATAAATGAGATAGCTATTGTGTCACACACAACTACTTTGAGGTAGAGCATATGATAGAAGAGCCTTGGTTACTATCTTCCACCAATTAGTAAATGAAGAAACTATTTGATACAATCATCTTTATGGTATATCCTTGAGGTAGAAAGGTCCTAATTTAATGCATTCAAACCTTTCATATTTTTTGGAATGTGTTGAAAAACACTCAGGGAAAAGACTAACACTTGTCAATCAAATTATAAAGTTGTTATTTTATGGTTGTAATGTGCTTTCATATTGACTACTTACTCGATAGAATAAAAGACAACAAGTGTAGAAATAAAACAACAAATAAATAAAAAAGGAAAACCTCCTCAAATTGCTTTATTCCTAGATGAATAAAGTCATGGCTAAGCATTTATAAAACAATGACAATAAAAAAGAATTCACAAACATCAAAGTGGATCAATACCTCAATATTCCATTAATATTCAATAATATTATTAAAAAGAAGCTCCATCAAGCTTCAATTTCTAAGCTTGATATTTCATCATTTCTTTAATTGCTAAATCTCCAAATTGCAAATCCCTCTTGAAATGGATAGAATCACCTTTTTGTATGGAGATAAATTCATTTATTTTGCAATCAAATACAATAGTTGCAAAACATCTTCATGGCAAGTCAAAATATAATAAAATAATGTAGTAGTTAAACAACATCCTCTAAAAATAATATAAGAAGGTGAGGTGCTTCCTCTAAAGTGAGTGGTTGACCATGTCAAGTGCATCATCAAATGGTAGAATTATGCTTCAATAAGGCACCTCCAAAAATACATACAGGAAAATACAATAAAATATTCTTGAGATGGAAGAGTGTCTCATAATCATCATTCCAAATAATAGGTGTTTCACAAGATGCATGATCAAGTGTGTAAGATTCCAACTAGATGGAGTTCTTCCTAAGAAAGGTATACATTGTCCTCGAACAACATTCTCAAAATATAAAGATTCTTCATGGGATACTTCTCCAATGTGCAAATACATCAACAAATAAATAAATAATCTCCAATACAGTTACAACTTCTTAATAATTGTGCAAGGAAAGAATCAACAATCAACAAGAATAAATTAGCTAATCTCCAACCCACTACACATGAACATGAGTATATATTGCAAATCATGTAGGGCGCTTAAGATATTAAACTTAATTTAGACAAATTAGATTAATTTAATCATTGAACTATTTAATCAACCTCAACAACCTCAACAACCTCAACATGTATTGATAAAAGTCAATCCTCAAATATAACCATCACCCCCTCCAATTAGTCATGAACAAATTAAATATCCATGAATAAAGGTGCCAAATAAAAGCACACTTTAATAAAGTGTTGTGCCATCTAAATAAAATATTTTCTCCCTAGCAAGACCCTACCATGATAATATAAAAAAATAAATTCCAACCTAAGGTGAACTAGTGTATAGGGCCTATTCTCTCTTACTTTCATTTTTATATATTATTTAATTCTTTTTTTTCCTCTCTTTTATTTTGTTTACTTTTACATTTTCATTTTCTTTAAAAGTTCATTTAACATTCATTAATTACTAAATTACATTTGACCTTACAACTCAGTTATTTGAATCCATTTCAAATTACTAAGCTCATCTCAAAGTTTTTCTAATGATAGGTATTTATATTTATTTTTTTCCATTGAAACAAATACACTTTATTTTAACTTAAATTAAAATACATTCTTTAAGTGCATGGTGCAATACAAAACCTTTTTAGATAACTATAATAGTTAAAAAAATTAACCAATCCTAGCACATAAAAAAACATTAATGATTTCTAAACCAATTAACAAAGAAAAACCATTTTAGATTACTATAATAATTCAAAAATTAACAAATCCTAGCACATAAAAAAATTAATGATTTCTAAACCAATTAACCAACAACATTAAAAAGATCATAGCCAACCAACTGTAAAAAGGCACAATCACATCATGAATTAGAGCAAAGATTTTGCTCTAAAAGAACAGTTTCCCAACCATAAATTCTTGTGTGATCAACTTTTTAGTATTCGACACTAGTCTCTTTTGACAATGAATTTGCACGAGTATCTAAGACTATGATCTCTTTACACATTTAAACTTACGTTACTCTTTGATTCTTGTACATCGAATACACATTTATATTTGTAATCTATCATTTATTCAGCAAACCATGACATAAAATGGAGTTGTCTATAATGTGATTTTTTGGAGATTTTGGTGAAGGAATCCGGGGAAGAAATTGAGGTTAAATCTTGATTTGTTGCAGTTAAAATGGTTTTTTAACTACATATTTGGATTCAGCACCATGAAAAACCCCTAGGACGCTTTGATTGTGCAGAAACTAGCTATTAAACTTGCGATTCCAATAAATTGCTGCCTGATTTTGACCGAAAAAACCCACTGGAAAGGCTTTTAAAAAGTCGCATTATAGACAACTGCCATATAAATTCCCATAAACATAGAGCTTACAATGCTTATGTCTACTATACACTTGAGAAAGGACAATAGAACATTAAATTTTCCATAATTATTCTATATAAATTCCCATAAACATAGAATTTGCAATGCTCATCTCTACTATGCACTTGAGAAGGGACAATAGAAGATTAAATTTTCCATAATTATTGTATATAAATTCCCATAAACATAGAGTTTACAATGCTCATGTCTACTATGAGCTTGAGAAGGGACAATAAAACATTAAATTTATTCTAGTTTCCTACATTACTGGTTTCAATAATATAATATAACTTAAAAAAATAGAATATGATTAATTTTACAAATTTTGTAACTTGCTCATCAAATTTGGAACACATATATACAAGTCTAAATCATTTATTTTTTTTTTATATATGAAAATACTTAAAAATATCCTTAAATTTATTTCTTTATCTTTATACGCTAAAAATACTTTACACACTAAAATTAATCTATTTTTTATACATTATAATAAATTTAAATTAAATTCACTAAAAAAAAATTAATTTATCAATCTCTATATTTAATAAATTTAAAATTAAACGTAATTTTAAAGAAAAAACTAAAAAAATTATCATTAAACAAATTGTATATATTCTCTTTTTTTTTCACGTAAAGTCAGGGTACATAAATAATATTATGTTTGCTTGGTTAACACCTCATTCAAGGTCTTTATTTGATTCTCTCTTCTTTTTTAGTCTATTGCTTCTATTTTTTTAAATTATTATTTGATTTTCTCTTTTCCTTTTTTAAAGTATTGTATTGTTAAACAAGTTGCACCCATTTTCCGTTTTCTTCTCTCATATCAAGAAAGGAATAGTAACGAACGAGTGTCCACCGAAATGATTAAAGGTTTCTCGATTCCATTGAACTTGCTTTATGTCGTACCTTTTTTCCAAGAGAGAACTTGCCTTTCCGTGCTTCCCGGCGAGATAACGGAAGAATGTTACCAAGAGATTATCAGTGTTTCCTTTCCGTTCCCGTCAGGCTTTAAAATTGACGCCCGTATGGACGTTTTACCTTTCTTTAGCCGTCAAATACGGGTGTATAACAAATTTACGAGTTTTAAATTTTTACAGATATATATTATATATCTATATCTATTTTATATATCAAAGACTTATCTTTCTCCTACATAGAATCTGCATATAGATTTTGTTGCAAACGGCAGCTCTTCATTATCATAAAGGCTCTTAATGTAGAGGAATGAGGGCAGATTGAATTTCGTCCCAAAGAAAATAAGAACAAGATGACTTCAACTATGTCTAGGTTGGTGAGATCTAGGAAAGATGAACTAGGGTAATGAAAGTGATGAATATATTTAGTATTTCTGGATCTTATAGTTAATTGCGACTTGCACATTATATTTATTTAAAACATAAAATTGCTTTGAGACAAGTCAATCATCGCATTTACAATTAATTGTTGTACCTAGGAAAGATGAACTAGGGTAATGAAAGTGATGAATATACTTAGTGTTTTTGGATCTTATAGTTAATTGCGACTTGCACACTATACTCATTTAAAACATAAAATTGCTTTGAGACAAGTCAATCCTCGCATTTACAATTAATTGTTGTACAGGAATGGTTCATTTAAAACACAAAATTGCTTTGAGACAAGTCAATTTTCGCATTTACAGTTAATTGGTGTGAATGGTTCAGATTTCCTAAATCTCTGTTTTGTGCGTATGGATCTCTTCATAATTATAATTATACCAGGTAAGGTAGGGCAAGGCATGGGTTGCTTCAGAGACACCTAATTTGAAATACATAAATTCATTCTCATTTCCCATTCACATAATCCCTATTAAGATTTTTTCAACTAGCTTCAAGCCCAGATCACTAACAAAGGCATTCAGACTTCCTTGGATTCAAACTTTGGCAAAACCAAAGAGCCACATGGTTCCTGCACTACTCAGCTCCCCGGCGGGTTAGATATCCTAGAAGTTGGATTTTGGGCTCTCCATCCCCATCCAAGCTGGTTGATGCCTCATATTTAATCGATCTGCTCTACATTCTAGATAGTAGGCCCAGTTTGTCCATTTCATTTAATAGATTTGTGCATTCTTAATCCACTAATAGTCATCAAAGTAATGTGGAATTGAGTGGATAATTGAGTAAGTGCCTACAAAAAGAGCAATATAGAAGAAATAGCAAGCCAATTGAAAAGAGTGGATGCACAATTAGAAAACGAAATGATGGCCATTTCAAAAAATGAAGCATGGTATGTGGACATCGTATTTACGTGTTCAGGTTCTCCTCTTGTCTTTTCTCACATAATTATTTTATGTATTTCCCACAGGATTGCATAGTATTTTTTGAAAATGTATTTTCCCACACAACGTTTCAGTGCATTTGTCTGAGAATTTCCCAACATGAATTAATATGAATTAATATTTGGAAGAGAAGTCTAACCGTTTTACAACTTGAACTTTATTTAACCATAATTATCAAAGGAATTTTACTACATAATATTTTGAAAATTTCCCAACATAAATTAATATTTGAAAGAGAAGTCTAATAGTTTTACAGCTTGAACTTTGTTTCACAGTAATTATCAAAAGAATTCTACTATATAATGTTTTTATCAAATTACAATTTTTTATTTTGTTATATGATTTTTTGAATTAATAGTAGAAAGAAAGTTTAAATTTATATATTTGGATGTTTATATAATTTTATTAGGTTATTCTTGGATGTTTAATTTTTGATGGAGAAGTGTAATTATTTGCTTGGGAAAAATGTTTTTTTTTTTTTTTTTTTTTTTTTTTTTTTTTTTTTTTTTTTTTTTTTTTTTTTAATGCTATAAATGCCATAATATTTGGTGTGTTTTAATAGGCTTTTCTTACATATACAAACCATGTCTATACTAGCATATTTTCCTGTCCAAAAAACACCCATAAGTAATGGAATAGTTTGTATGAAATATGAAAAATAACAAAATTGGAGCTTAATATTCTAAATGTGGTATCCCTAGATTGTAGGTGAACTCATTATTTGTAAAAATTGTTACAATTTGCAGGTTATTAATAATTATAAATTTTCACTTTTAGACTTAATGCAGCAAACAAACACTACACATGCTAGATGACACAGTTGAATATTTGAAGATCTTTTAGAAGAAAGTCCAAGTATGTAGTTTGTTTTTGGTTTTTTATTTTTACGGCCCTAACATGTATTTATTTTGACAATTACTTTGTTTGGTAAAGCTCTCCAAAATTTAGTTTTTGTACATGATGATATTAAATGTATTTTTTAAAACATTTACATATTTCATGCACATTATGTTTTTTTGTTTGAAACTTATATCGCACATATTATTTTTTAATTAAATTGGCATTGAAGTGACTTAAATGGAAAACATGGTATGTGCAATTCAATTTCTGTTAAATTAAATTTAATTGTCTAATTTAGTTATTTACATTCACTATTTTAATGTGAAAACAATTATGAATATGATTAGTAGAAATAAACAAAAAAACCTGTAAAAATAAATATTAAACGTCATAGGAAGGACACTTTAAAAATAAAACGGTCATTAAAATATTTCCTCATGGTTAGAGTGACCCGTCAAATTTAACCCCTGTACTTCCATTCCCGTTCCTTCTTTATGAGAAGATCGAGAGAAAATGTAAAGGATGGATACTAATGCTACATATTTTGTACATATATAGCTGTGGAGTGCAGTGGGAAAATTTCACAAAATTGCAACTTGATTTCTAATTACACAGCAATCATGGCAGGCGCGGAGAGCAGCGGCTGTATTTGCAAGGTAGTTGACTCACGAATGACGTAAATTCACGTAAATCGATTATGTTGTTGTAATAGGATCTATATTTTGTACATTGTTGTTCAATGCAGTGGCCAATTTTCACACAATTGTACTTTGATTTCTAATCACGCAGCAACCATGGCAGACGGGGAGCGCAACAGAAGCTGCGAGGGTTTGGGAAAATTTGACAGAATTGTAATTTGATTTCTAATTACGGAGTAATCATGGCAGACGTGGAGAGCAGCAGCTGCGAGGGTTTATTCGCATTCTACGAGAAATGAAAGGCTGCTTTGGCTGTGAAATCTGTTAAACTTGGCCCTGCCGGAATGGATATGATTTCAAAAATTGCTCTTCATCAACCAATGTCACACTGTTCTGGGTGCCATTTATATATCTTTTGTACAGATGTACATTGTTACAAGACGGATATGCATATTGGACATGAGCGCTAAGATTTTAACAAAGTTTGTATTTCTTTTTTCATTTGCTGCAGGAGGGCCAGGCCAATTCTCAAATTTACCGCTTTCAGCCTTATTTTTATCCGCCCATACTACCTTCTAACGTCCCCGGCCCCTAACCTACCTTACACCACAGCTAGGTATTGCGAATTTCCAAACCATGGCTCTCTGCCACAGCCCTTGAGACGTCACCAACTCACATCTAGCCCACCGTGTCCACTGAATGCGCTTCATTGCTTGTTAATTATGTGTCAGTGCTACCATGGACTGAACCGGCTTAGAATAAATTGTGTATTATGAAATGCATATCTACATGTTTATGTAGTGCAATACCCAGCCATACGCATACAGACAATTATATTAGTATTCATTCATATTTATTAAATTATGCACAATAGAAATTGTAACCATATAACATAACTCACCCTAGGGTTTCTAGAAGAAGAAGATTAAAAATAAATACAATAAATTGTACACTGCACCAGCTGCGAGCTTTCCACGTTCTACTCAGTTTGCAGTGAACGGGGTTGAAAAATTATGAACCGAGTAGATCACATTTATCACTTTTAAGCTGGATTTTTTTTTTTGAATTTGTATTTTAGTAAAATAATATTGTTAGCCATTATTTTACCAATTTTTGTTTCTGGAGTGTTGGTGTTTGGAATCCATTTATTAAAGTTTTACTAGTGTTCTCTTAGTGTAGGAAGATATAAGCAATATGAAAGCAAGTACAATAACCAATTTGGACATTTGGAGTTTTGGTGTTTGGAATAGATTTGCAAGAGTCCACCTATGTTCAGAGAGAATGTTCAAATCTCTCTGAGGTGTCTTCCACTTCCACCCATACGCATGTAGCGTAAGAAGATACAAGAAATATAGAAGCAAGATGTCACCCACCCATAAGCCCCTAGTGTAGGAAGATACAAACAATATGAAAGCAAGTACCATTACTAACTTCGACCTCTGGAGTTTTGGTGGTGTTTGGAATAGATTTGCAAGAGTCCTATCCCTGTTCTCACCCAACAAAGCTAGGATATTATTTTGACATTAGGTTGATAGTTATGTTTAATTTAATTATTGATGACTATTAGGTGGATGATAAAGATCATAAATATTTTAGAATATTTTGTAGTAACACTGATAAATTAAAGATTGAGATTTATATATTTTAGAATATTTTGTAGTAGCAATGATAAATTAAAGGTTGAGATTTATATCGAAAATGGTTATGCATTTTTACCGTTTAAATTGAATTGATTAATTAAAAGAATGTGATAGGAACATGTTTTATATAAACATGAGTTATAGTAGTATTAGTAAACCATGATATTGGATCAAGGTATTGTAACAAAGCCCATATACAAGTTAAGAATCTACATGATAAAATGAAAGTGAATCTCCACGATAAAGAATATCATTGTATGTTTTTTTAATGTATATATAACTCATATATTAATTATTTTAATAATAATAATAATAAATTAATAGCTAATTTTTATGGCAATGTAAAATATATCATAAAATAAATATTTTGATAT
>APFE031221529.1:124334-148119 GCA_000404065.3 Pinus taeda | reverse complement strand
AATAATAACCTTAAATATAAAGATATACATATTTAAAAAAATCAAAAAACAAAGGATAAAAATAATCAAAAGAAGAAAACGAATAGGATTCGAGTGGAAACAAAACCATAAGAAATGGAAAGAAACTAGTTCTTGTTAATCCTCCAACCCTCATCTACGTTCAAATTGTCAGTGTTTTTCAATCTCAATGGCTTCTCTAAACTTCCTGTGATGATAATCACATTTACCTTAGCTAGGAACCTGAAGTCTTCAATGCAAATATGGTGTTTGGTTTTCTAAGCATGGTCAGCGAGAGGAGAGGAACGAGATCGGTAATGTTTAATGTAAGCTATATGTTCTTGAATCTTTTGCTTAACAGGATTCTTAACCAACCTCAACATATCTTGAATGGTATTTAACAGTTTGAAGAAGGGGGAAACTTAACTTTTTCTTAAAATATGAACAATCCTATCAATGGTTCCCTGAATATAGGGAAGTTGAACTTTGGGGATAGGATCCATATAGTCCCCTTTTGGTCTAAAATCTTGGCTATATTTTTGGAAAGTATTAATGCCCTCGCATTTCTTATAACCATTTTTCATGAAAACATCCATTAGGTGGGTTTTCTCCTCCTCAATGTGACTCTCATTGGAAATCCCTAATGCATGGGTAGCCAAGGTGTTTAATATTGTATCGAATATTTACATTGGATGATGATGGGACTCATCATGGAGGTATTATTCTATGTGAGTCTTTTTACAGAACCCCTGTTGAAAAATAGAACCATCATAATTTTTGGAAATAATAAAATCAAGGAAAGGAATGATACCATTACGTTCAACCTCTATAGTAAACTTGATAAAGTCGGGTTGACTCATTTAAATGTTGCTTGAACAATTGCACCTTATCACGACCATGGGGCCATAAAACACAAGTATCATCAACAAATCATTTCCAAAGCTTCGGACAGAAAAGTGTGGAGGTTAAGGCCTTGGTCTCAAAGTCTTCAATGAAAAGGTTTGGTACGATGGGACAGGATGGGAAGCCCATTGCAACTCCACATGTATGCTCATATAATTCACCTTGAAAACTAAAGAAAGAGGAATTCAAACATAACTCAACCAACTTGGTCATGCTAGAATCTGTAAGGTGACTAATAATATGCACGGCTTCATGGGAATATTGGTGTGAAGAGAAACCACATCAAATCTAACTAAGATATCATAAGGATCCAACCTAATATCTTTAATTTCATTAACAAATGAATATGAATCTTTAATGAAGGAGATGGTGAGGCCCACTAATGACTTAAGATTTTGGGCTAAGTGCTTTGTAAAAAGATAAGTGGGTCCACCAATGGTATTAACAATGGGTCTAAAAGGGGCACTCCCTTTATGAATCTTAGGGATGCCATAGATTCTATGGTTGAGGAGATTACTTTCCACCATCTTTTTACTTAAGTGGTTGAGGGATATAATACTTAATGGCATTAGCGACTCCTTTCAAGACCTTTTAAAGAGGATTTTTGTTAAGCTTCTTATAACTCCGACTATTATTAAGGTGGTCCAACATTTTATTCATGTAATCCTCTTTATTCAAAACAGCAGCGACTGCACCTTTATTTGCTTTGAGAATAACAATGTTTGGGTTATTTTTAAGATCTTTCAAGGAGAGTAACTCTTGTTTATAAATCTTGATCTTAGGAGGCTTAGCCATTCTAAGAAGAACAACACAATCTTGTCTAACAAATTCTTTAGTGTTGTCTCATAAATAATTAATACCTAATTCAACACGCAATATCTTCAATAGGTATCCTTTTGGGGGAAAAGAAGAAATTTAGAACTTTTTGTAAAATATTACAAACATGATCATCTAATGTAGAGCCAAAAAGGTTAAAACTAAAGAGGAAGGGTTATTATTATTATTAATAAAGGGTCAGTAGTATTATTAATAAAAGAGGAAGCGTGAGAGTAATAATAATTAGACAATGGTTATTATTTTTAATAATGGATGAAGGGTCCAAATTAGTAAAAATAAAGGAAGGATTAGTATTACTAATAATAGAGGGGTTATTATTATTATTATTGAAGGAAGAGAGGTTAGTGTTATTCATAATAGAGGAAGGTGTATCATTATTAATAATAGAGAAGTGTCATTATCATTAATGATAGAAGAAGAAGGGTTATTATCATTAATAATAGAAGAGGTGTTGTTATTATTGATGACAATGGAAGAAGAGTTACAATTATTGATAAATAGGAAGTGTATTACTATTAATAATAAAGGAAGAGAGAGAGCTTGATATTGGAGTATGAGTGCAAGTGTCAACAGAGGAATGAGGGATAGAGGATTTAGAACCAATCAGAGAATGGTTAGAAATCGAATAGACCAAAATGAAGAGTGGATCAAGGAAACTAGAATCAACAACACAAGCGGGATTTGACTGAGAAGAAAGGTGACGAGATTAATGGGAATCCGTCATCAAGTTCGCATTTGATGACAAAGGCAAAGTGGCATTGCAAATTGACAGCGGCAGGGGAGAAGAGGAATCTGAGAATGAAAGAAGCAAAAGAAAGGTCCGAAAGGGAAAGGAGCATCTCAAAAAACTCAAGGAACATTGGTTAATATCACAGCGCCTTCCTCCTCTAACCCTTTTATCATTCTCATCTCCCCACCAGAGGTAGAAGAAACTCCCATCCTACAAGAAGAAGACAGAAGCAATGAAAAGGAAAAGGAAATCGATGAAACAGAGGAGGGTGAAATAGTAGCGGAATGTAGTCCAACCAAAAGAACTGAGTTTGTTGCCTCCCCCTCGAGGGTGGTCCTGGCGTCAGAATCTCTAGGCGAACTTCCAGGGAATGTTTGTGAGGAAATAGGTAGAATCATTACTCGACATATGACTCAAAAGATAACTTGGGCAAGTAATTGCAGTGTTACACAGTAATTTGTCACCGTCCCTGTTACCACTTTTCCCGCACATTGGAGGACTTCTTCCGGCACCTGTGAGAAGTGACATAACCTGAAAACACTTGCATTGTATCCCCTTGAGTATGTACTTCATATGCCCTGAAGACACCTTCTGCAAAATACCCATAAAAATAGCCCTTTTTCCATTGGCGTTGTTCCAGAGTGTATCACTCGCGCCAATGGGGGAAATCCTCCAAAGAGGGCGCGCCAGCCCAGTTAGGTAAAGTTTTTAACAAACCAACTTGCGAAGGTTCTTCCTAACCTATTCATGAACTGATTCCAGCTTGAATTAGTTTAGTTGGGCTTCGAATCTCCATATAAGGGAAGTAGTTATCCACCTCTCATGGAAGCTTCCTAATGATAAGGCCAATCCCATGAATCTTGTGGATGATCCTATCTCCTTCTCCTCTTTCTATATAAGCTTGTCCTTTTTCCTTTGACAAGCTAGTTAGTAATTCTACTCTTCAAGCTCCAAATTCTAAGTCCCAAAGACTAAGAATTGCTAAGCTCATGCTACAAGAGGCCTTCTTCATCCCTATAAGGCTATATCTTTAATGAGGAGATCCTTGTCCAAGTAACCAAGGAGAGAGAGGCGTGTTCCCCATTCCCAACAAGCTTTGCAAGGCATGTGTTGTTGATCACCCAACCAAAGGAGGATTTGACGTCATAACTTGGTTGTATTCTTCTTTGTTTATCAATAATAATAGACGACTATCAATATGGTTCCACTCTTATTGTCTTTATAATGATGTTTGAGTTATATCCTTTATGACTTATATATAGTTGCATTTCTTGGATTTTATGCTTGTATTTGTGTTGTTCTTTGCATGTGCAGGTGTCTGTTCACGAGGATCGTGAGGATTGTGACCAGCTGAAGCGAAAGAACGGGAGCGACGACTCTTCTACGAATACTAGCGTTGGATTCGAGGTAGGCCCTCATCATCGGTCTTTACTTTCCAATTAGGAACATGCGTGTTAGCGTTGTTTGATTGTTGCTAGACCCCATTTAGGCTAGTGGGATCGCCTCTGTCCGCAGAGGGGATTTACCTGTACAACACAAATGGAAGAATCAACTCACAAGATCATTTTACCCATACGACTCGGTTTGACAAATTGTGGTCTGAAAATTTCCAGGAGCAATTTCAGGTATCAAACAATGGTTTTTAGGGGTTAAAATTTTCCACTTAAATGCCACACTTTTTTATACTATTCTACACACATATATTTTTCCAACAATGTAAGAGTTGCCTTAATTGAAGTTTGTATGCAAAAGTTATGCCACTTGGGAGTTGACCTTCTTGTTTTGACCGACATAATTTGAGAGGATGCCACATCAACCCCCATTATCCATGGAAATGGGGTCATCCACGTGATCTTAATGAATAAGACTATAGAAGATACAATATTGTAGCTCTAGATAACAATTGAAGGAGTCAAACTTAACCATTAGTAGGCTATAAGGTTGTGTTATAACTAGGCCATTAAGAGAAAAAGGGTTACAAGTCTATTAGAATGCATTTTGTTTCATAAATGAGCATAATATCCGAGAGTGGATAGGGAGAGAGCAAACAGAGAGGATTTATGCATTGTGGTAGCCCACAATACATAAGCCTCACTTCTTTGTGCTTGCATCCATTTTCCATTAAGAGAAAGACAGTAGAGAGGCCTCACTTTCTAGCTGGGTTTTTTTCGAAAGGGTTTCCCATGTTATATATTGTGTAAATATTTCATTTGTGAGTTTTATTTAACAGTTATCTATTGTATGCATAATTATAGTTTACATGCATACATAGTAAACAATAATTAACAAATCCATAAATATAAGGAGAAATAAACCCTGATACTGTAGATTTCAAAAAAATTAAGCATAATTTTAATAGATCTATTGTGACAAATTGTTGAGTGGAATATCCACGACAATTTATGGATCATCCCTGTCCTCTCGACTTTCAAAAATAAAAGCATAAAAACCTTTTCCAAACTACACAGTACCAGATGCTTCACAATCTCTCAATTTTTAGAGATCCAATCCAAAACAGAGGTAGGATTGCGCCAAAGGCCAATAAAATTCCCAATTGACCATTTTCCCTTAGGGATATTAATGTTCTTTTTTGTCAAAGAGGACCAGAAGTCAAGGAAAGGGATTCTTTCCACCCTTTTTGAAAATATGTTTTGCTTAGGACATGACTGACCCATTGAAGAAGTACCAATGCGTAGAGAAGCATGACTTACAGTAATGAGATTGGAAATACCATCCATCGAAAAACAAAAATGCAAGGAGCTCTTCAAAACTCGACCTTTTTTTAGCAATAACGAACCCTTGGACCATGACCTTATCAAAGAAACTTGGAGGCACTATGGATACAGATCTGACTAACAACAACTAGATATAACCATGTGTCAGCACAGAGAGTCAAAACTCATGAAGAAGAAACCCTAGATTCAAACTTACAGAGTGAAGATCATCCCTTTGCACATTTGAACTACAAATGTTTGATTCTTTGCAACCCCTGACTAGGACAAAGTGGTGATGGTTAAAAAACCCTAGATCCAGACAACCTCAAACACCAGTTATTCATCTATGTAACAGAAACTAAAACTTATACAATATTTTATTTTATAACTTATTCACTTTGATAATTATCTTTATATTTTTTAAATAAAAATAGTGTTTGAAATTACAAGAATGTTATACAAGAATTGATTTTTATTTTTCTTTCACATATGACATCAATACAAAATCCTTTGAATCTCATTTATATAGATCTACTAATTTCTCCAATGTAAATCTTTCCGAAAAACCATGATATAGTATCAACATTTTTTTATCCCTCTCGCAGGCAATAAAAAAATACATTGGGTTTTTTTGATAAAACCCATATTAGTTTGAGTTTGACCAAAAAAAATTGCAAACTTTCTGTAGTTTAACATTATAGATTGAACTATTTAATTTATCCCTTTCGTTCACATGAGGAAAAACGTGGCGTTAGGTTAGTCAGCTTTGAAATTATAAATTAGTGATCTTGGAAATTTAAATTACATAAAATGGAATTATATAAATGAGTATTCATTGCAACACATGGGGCTATATCTTTTGTCCAGTCCCAAAATTAAATTGTGTACGTGAGAATAAGTTTTACCGATTAAAGTAATATACAATAAGTTTAAAAAAAGTTATATTTGTGCACATGTAGGTTTAAATAACAGCTAATAGCTCATATATTATGGAGTGACATGTAATATATATATATATATATATATATATATTTTGTGGTTCACAACATCATCTTCTTCTAATATAGTAATAGAAAGATTGAAACATTAACAAAAATGGATCTTGTTACAAAAATTCTAATAATATACCATTGAATAAACAAGCATAGTTAGTTTTTTCCCGTGACCCAACTTTCCACTATATATAAATGTGTATTATTTTGGATTGTTTATTATCTTCTCATGGGTACAATCATAATCATAGTAAATATATAATCTTTTTCTTAATATATTCCTATTTCGTTTGGATAATGTATTTTTTCTTATTTCATTTTTTTTATATTTTAATCCACCTCTATTATAAATTATCTCAATATTTTAATTTTGTTTAAAAAAAATTATTTTTATTTTGTAATACTTAAATTTAATTAATTAATGTTTTCATATATTTTTTATTTCTATTATGTAAATATTTAAATTTATTAATTAATGTTTTCATTATGTTTTAATCAATAAAGAATTATATTTTATATTTTTTTTTGAAAAAATTCTTTAACTACAATATTCTCATAATTATTTAAATTTGCAAAATAATATAATAAGTTATAGAAAATCTAACATATTTTAAAATCAAATATAGTTATTGAAAATGTTCATGGAAACTTATTTTTGTACTTCATGCTATGTGAGGAGCTAATAAGACATTATTATTGTCATTGGGTAGGATTGGATTCTCCACCACTACAATGCGGAATTACAAATAAAAAAATACCTCAATTTACCAATCAGTAAAATCTATCGAATTCCAAACCTTAACACTAGCTTGAATTCAATATTTTTACTTTAATTTAGCTATATTTAAACTAAGCGACAAGGACTGGCTACTATGTAGTACTTGTTACATTTTAAGATTCAATGAGTCTTTTGCATAGTGTAGCTTACATCACATGAAATTGGGAGGAGAAGGTGGCCTTTATGCTATCTTTTTTACATTTTGCAATTTGATGTATAACGTGATTTGTTATTTTTTTTATGTAACAACCCTCGTTAAGTATCCATATAAAAATATATAAGACCACGGTCATGGGACACGTATCTCACGCTGAATGGTGGGCAAAACATCCTAGTGGGTTTCATTCAGTTTATTATGGCTAAGAAAATTGACAAAGGCAATGGAAAAGGCTTCGGAAAGACATGAGGCATTAATTGACCATTTTATTTATGAAAATAATGGAAATTAGGAGAAAATGAAGGTGAAAGGTCACAGGTTGCATGTGAGGAGGAAATGAAGGAAAATAATGGAAAATGAAGAAAATAGAAGCCTCAATGATAACAAGGCTTCTGAGGATCAGTTGGTAAGCTTTTGACAGGTTTTTTTGGAGCTCTCTTCTATTTTCTCTCTCTCTCATACTCTTGGACACTTAGAGTTTTCTTGGAGCACTCTTGGAGAGTGTGGCATACTTGCTGTTTTAGAGCAAGAAGGCAAAGGAAGAGAAGGAAAGTGCAAGAGGACATCGGGATTAGCAACTACAACGGATTTTGCTTGCAGGTACTGAGTTGCATGTATGTTTTCCTCACTAGTTTTGGCATGCATGGCATATCCATGTGGTTTATTGGTCATGATATGTCACTGGCATGGAGGATTTCCTAGATTGACAATGAATTTGCCTAGCCTTGCCATTTCCTGAATAGTCATGGTGTTGTGGGTTCATTTATTTGTTTTTCCTGGTTGGTTATTATGTTTCCTTTATCTTGGGTTGAGTTATTAGTTCCTGGAGTCTTGGTTGGACAAACAATCTGGAAGCCCTGTAACAACTTGGGTTGAGTTATTAGTCCTGGAGCCTTGGTTGGACAAACACTTTAGAAGCCCTGTAACAACTTGCGTTGAGTTACTAGTCCTGGAAGCCTTGGTTGGACAAACGCTCTAGAAGCCCTTGATGGGTTGAGTTACTAGTATTGGAAGCCCTGGTTGGACAAACGCTCTGGAAGTCCGGAAAAGTTGTAGGTTGAGTTACTAGTCCTTGAGCCTTGGTTGGACAAATGTTATGGAACCCGGCAGCAACCGTGTGTTGAGTTACTAGTCCTAGAAGCGGGTTGGAACAAACGCTCTGGAGCCCTGAATGGCTTGGGTAGAGACTAATCTGATGATGGTTTTGTGATGTCCAACCATGAGGTGGAATCATTGTTTGATGGGTTGAGGTGGTTTGGCCTCTGGAAGCCTTTGATGGTTTTGATTGATGTGTTTTATGAGATCCAACATTCATGCTTGGAATATGGCACGAGGGCAACTGGCTGAAGAGAAATTTGGCTCAGTCATGCCTACAGTCAGGTGGAACGTGGTAGTGTCATACCAGATTGGCTTTTACATCATTAATATGAGGTTATTTATCCTTGTTATCTCATGAATATTATATTGGTTTATATGTGGATTATATGGTTGTTGTTTCCTTGGTATTTCTATTGTTATTATGTTGGTTATGAATATGTATTATGACAGTGGCTATGTATGGCTCCCATTAGGTTTTTACTTGTTTATGAATGATCAATGTATCTATGGTATAATGGATGAAACTGCAGCTAACGTGTTGAGGCATCAATGCTTCTTGCCGATTCTTCGATAAGAATGAGACCCCTATGCTCAGATATGTTGTTTAAACTTGTAGATTACATAATTGTGATATGTTTGACCAAATTCCTTCCATGGCTAGTGAGAAAAATTTTGAATCTACACATCATAAATCCTACTGCAATCACTGGTTTATCATCTCCTACTTGTTCTTTACATTCAACAAGTTATTTAATTATTTTAAACATCGATAAAAACACTATTGCAGACTACACATATATGAAGATCATGAACAGGAATAAAATGAGACAATCATGTCAGGTGTGGAGCCTGATTATCTTCTATATTCAAAGGTATCACTGCCCATAAAATATTCATTGCAGGGAGGGGGTCCAGGGGGGTTGGCGACTGCAACCTTTGGGAGCCCCCCCTTGGCGAGGGGATCAGGGGTAGCACCCCCAAAGCTAAAAATAGATGTAAAATTGCCTTGTAAAATGTTGTAATTTCGTAGTCAATCTAAGTCATTCATTAGGTGGGGATCTGACGGTAGAAGTTATGTTTAATTTATGGTTTTTGCCCTAGAAGGCAACCCCTCGCTATATATGAGGGAATTGTATTACGTCTATGGAGATTTGTATTCTAAGTGAGGAAGAGAGAGGAGATTGAGAGCGAAGAGGGAATTATAGCGGATCTATTGTAGATTGTATCTCTTCAGTTTACTGGATAATATAAAAGGAAGGACTAGCTGTTTGTCCGCGGACTTAGACCAAACTGGGTGAACCACGCATATTTGTGTCTCTCTTGTTTTATGTGTTTTCTATATTTATATTTATGCAATATTTTATGTGTTCCATTGCTCTATAATATATAGTTTTCTAACAAATCACACAAAGGACACCATTATTTTTGGACAATCATCCTTGGAAAAACCCAATGCAGGAAAATCGGTGCAACAACTCTGAGGGTTTTATTATTAAACATTAGTTTTGAATACACTCTGGATGCCCTCTCAGCAATCCAGTTACAAAGATAAAAATATACTAGCAGAAACCTAAGTGATATTACCTCACTTCACCAGGAAAAATCTCTCCATTTCGGCAACTAGACTGACTATCTCCTACTACAACTGTGTTTCCCCTTCACAATAGCTGTGTGGGCCTGTGTGGAGCACACTGGGACACTAAATCAACACTATGTTGCCTCCTCTGCCTCCTGAAGCTCTAACATCAGCCTTTATGGCTGATTCTACTGCCCCCCGACTGAATTTGGATTTCTGCTGAAGGGTGGCTCTTCCCTTTCGTTGGAAATGCATGGGCCCTTTCCTGGCCTAGTGTCATCCTCACAGGGTCTTTGTTTCCTCCTCTGGCGTCTCTCTTCCTCTCTCTCTTGTGTATTCGAGGTCCCAAAGAAGATCCTCTAACCTCAACTATCCCTGCCCCTCTACTGCAATAGATCACTTGTTCGATTTTTTCAACAAACCTCGCCCCAGAAAAATCGAACTCTTTGATCTCTCAAGTGTATCTCCAACTAACCCTCAAGTCTCCTCTTATACTTTTCCTATTGATGAATCAACAGCCAAGATTAAGTCTCTAATCAATGGTTAAGATTAAAACACACCTGATCCTTGTCACTTAGAAGTTTCTCACCCATATTCTTATTAATAGCCATTAATATTTTTATTTTCTTAAATTCAAACTTAGGAACCCATTAAAAATATTAATTATTTTAATAATTCTTCATACTAGTGGAATTTTTCCAAACTATTTTAATATTTTTAGGGCTTCATCCTATTCTCATTGTTGCCATTTTAAGGAACTATAAAGATAGAGAAAATATGAGATTTTAAGATTTATAAAAGTGTTGTGGTTTGTTTTGTTATTGTTTTAGGATTATAAACATTATATATGAATGTTTATTATTTGATAAAGTAATTTATATTTAAAATAATTATAATAATATATGTGATTTTTTTAAAGGGGACAAAACTTATTGTAAATTGATTGTTACAATTATTAGTGCTATTTAATAGTTATAATTAATAATTATTATTTTTAAATGTTTTCTCAAATAGTAGATAATCTTAAATTGGAGGTAGCCACATTGATGATCACATGGAATATTGATTTGTAGCGTTTGTAAGAAAATCATTATCCCTTGTGGTCATCGCTATGCTTACCTCCAAGGTGAAACCTTTATTTTTGTAAATTGAGTTGAATTTAAATTGCTTTCGAGGAAAAAAAATACAATAAGCCTTACTTGTGACTACTAGCTCGCCATTGAGGAAACGATGCCAATATTAAAAAAATGTAGCTTTGGACCAAACAATAAATCCAAAATTGATAACAAAATTAAAAAATTAAAAAAGCCTAGCAATGTTTGAATAAACGCTAAGGCTAGTGAGTATGCTACTATATTGTATGCCTTGGTGACTATTCATCTAAGAGAAAAAAGTGGAAAATAAAAACACAAACCTTTAGATGGTGGGAGAGTCTGCTTAGATAGGATTAGGGTTGGTTATGTCATTCCTAAAACTGGAGAACTCTAAATCAGGTAGCTTCTTCGCTATTAGAGAAACCCAAGTGTTCATTTTGTTGTGATTTTATTGAGTCAGAATAGCAGTTCATCTACACGCAAGATAATCTCTTGCCATGCCTCAAACCTCTCGACTAAGACCTTTCCCATTATCATTTTGATATGCTAGTACATATCAATATTCTAGAGGTAGTGGGTACTCCTAGTGCAAGTGTTTCCAATTTATTAAATCTAATGTCAAAACTCTTGTTCCAAGTTTGCATTTGGGATGAAATGATGTTCAACTCAAATTCATATTTAGCAATTTAAATTCCCCGCCAGATGGTTAGGTGGGTATTCTTCGAAATTGAGGCTACACATCTTTCCGCACTGTTGTGGTGAAAACACAACCCCCCTATTATTGATTTGCTCAACTCAAATAATGGGGACCCTTTCTATAAAAAAATTTGGCTAAATACCTTTTAATATTTTTATTTAGTTGATTACCCTACGCTTTTGTTAATTTTTCATTTTCTTTGGATTCTTGTTTTAATTGCTTTGTTAGAATCGATTTTTTATAAGCTTCCCATTGACGCTTGTTTCGCCTCATTTGGTCAACTGGTTTCAAAATGGCACTTCTTTGAAGTCTCATCATTTATCTAGCCTGGGTTAAAAACGCATAAAATGTACAATATTGCATTTTGTAAATAAATTAGTCCAATAACGCATTCATTTTAAATATTAATCCGTAGCAAGTTTTTACTAACATTTTTTCATTTTTAGTTATGCAGCCAAATTATTAAGCATCCGGATTTAAGAAATTCGCTAAAATTTCCAAATCAAATCCTAATCTCGAAAACCTATAATATCCAAGTGATTGTAGTTTATTTTTATTTATTTTTCCAAGTGGCTGTAGTTTAGATAATTTCACAGCTTAACTAAATTTCAAAATAAAAACAGATATTAAATCTTAATTTAATTAAATTAAATTAAAATTTAATATATATAAAACTTATTTCGCAATTGGGAATTTGTATCGCATCGAAAGTTTTAATTTGACACATTTTAAAAAGCCCCGACACTTCATATCCCCGATCGCCGATCATTAAAAGGTTCACGTATCGCATCGGATGTTTTCATATGACAGTTTGAAAACCCCCGATACACCTCCATGCTCCGATCCGATATATCGATCCCGATAAGCATAGGGCATGGGGCATTAACTATATGAGGTTTATGTTATGTTTCAAACTCATTCGAATGAGCTAAAAGGAATAGAGTGAATAAAATTAATGGAGGTTAGTTTATTTTTTATTTTATTTATTAATTTAAATATTTAAATAATAAATTTTAAATTAGTTAATTTAATTATTATATAGAATTTAATTATTTTAATTAAATTAAAATGTAAATATTATTTATATTAATTAGTTTATAATAATTAATATTTTAGTTAGTTAGATGTTAATTAATAGTTTATTAATTAATTAGTTTAGTTTATAATTAGAATTTTAATTTAGAATTAGATTTTTAATTAAAATTCTGATTTTTAGCTCAGCAACAGAATTTTCAAGATTTATGCCAGATTTGATCCATCAACTTTGGAAGCTCATAGATTGAGTTATACTTGGCCAAATGAGGCCCAGGATGGCTCATTGGAAAGATAAAATCAAGGAGAATATTTCTGGGGAGGTTTCATTAACAGATTTAATCATTTATTAGGTCAAAAATCAGGCAGAAGATCAAGCTCCGAATTTTGAAAACAAACTCAATTTTCTGAGTTATTTTCTTCATTTTCATTTGTTCAAAACCTCTTCTAATTGCAAATCCATTAGTTAATAATATCTTTGGCCAATTAAACCACCCCAAACATCAATAGAGAGCTTATATTTTATTTTCAATTATTTATTTAAAAAAAATTTGATTGAATTTGATTTAATTGCCAGAAATGATATTTTGATTGCATCTTAATTTATTTTGATTTCTTTTTGAAGGAAAACAGTGGAAGAAATATGGAGAAAAGGATCTTAATCAATGAGAATGCTCCAGCAATTGAAGATCAAAATTTTGAGCAAGTAAAATTGGATTTAGCATATTTCTCTTCAACAAACTCTTCTCTCAAGAATTCTTTCACAAATATTATAAATAACATATTGCAAAATGGAATAAGGGATTGCTCTCCTCTGCAATTCTAGACTTCTAAAAGCACTACTGTAATAGGAATTTAGAGTTGTAGGATAGAGGAGAGAAAATCTCAGATCTGGGGATTATTGAGGATTTTTCCTTTGTATCTTGAATTATGTATGAGGGGCAGAGTTTGCACTATTGTGGCTCTAGTTCTGAAAGCAGAAGTTCAAGCAATGTAAATGATTGTTGGAGATCGAAATTAGAGAAATGGATGCAATAAATTGGTATTTTTAATACTACTGTTTCAAATATCAGTTTCATTTTTATGGTAACAGGAATGTCTCATTTTATTTATGTTTATGCACCATTGTCAATATGGGTAATTTGTCTCAATGTTGTTATTATGTATCTCTGCTCTTATGAATTAATTTCTTATTTCTGAGTAACTATTTACTTAGAAATATGTCTTATTAAAACTAATTTATTGAATGATAATGTGTTGTGAACTATTTCCACATATTATCGTTTAATTATTGGATTTATTGATTTGATAATCAATACCATTTTTGTGAACTACTTCTTGGAATGTTGTTGGTTTATTATTTCGGTTAAAGGTCTCAATAGGATGTGTTTTGGTAACCATAATATCAGTTAATTGAACTACTTCATTAACTTGATATTTATTATAAACAAGACATATTTAAATCCCAATACTTTAATTACTTTGCTCTTAGTTGGGTTAGATCTATATCTGCCTAATTAAGATAGGATTTAGATTATTTTTTTTGCTGGCATTATAGAATAAGCTTGCATTTAGAGTAAATTCTACATTCTTTTAAGTCCTCTTCTCAAAGAGGCAAAATTTTAGTTATGGCTTGGCTGAACCCAAATCAGCTTAAGGGTCATTCTCTTACCTGATCAGCAAGAAGAAGTGATCTGATATCCCTGTCTATTGGTAGGTAAAAATACATCATAAACGAATAGCAATAGGGAGAAGGTAACTGGACCTAGTTAAACCAGCCGGAGCCACCACACCAAACGGAAAAGGAGCTGCTTTAAGGTCCGGACCGGGTGGTTATCCCCCATTGTTGTTGCAGCGATTTTCGAGGCATCAACATTTTTGGTGCTAGAAGGAGGGCCTGAGACTTTGTCTATTGGAGTTTTTTCAATTTTAATATTTTATTTATTGTGATGGCTCCTCTTAAGCTTCCAATTTGGAGTTGTATCCATAGACGTGCATCTTCCAATACTCCACCTGAAGTGGTAAGACTCTTGTCTCAGGTAAAGTTCAATGGTAAGAGAAATTCTTCTGCTTTTGATCATGTCTTTCAATTTATTCAAAATGTTTCAGATTATGATTTTCAAGGAATTGATGAAGGCATCTTATGCAGAATTTTTACTCTCACATTTGCGGCAAAAGCCAGAAGTTAGTGTAGAACTCTTCCAGTTGCTTCAATCCACAGCTGGGATCAATTTGTTACAATTTTTATATGTAAATTTGACAGCTATGATTATGAACAGGTATGTGAGGAAATTGAATATCTACGAAGGTTTGAAAATGAGTCTGTTAATGATTTTAATATTTGATTTTATTTGAATTGCTTAAGATTTAAAGACGAAGATAAACCTACGGAAGAAGAATCATTAGATTGGTTTGAATATATTTGTTCTCTTCCAACCATTCCCAATCCATGTCAAATTAATTCAAGCTTTGTTCCATCCCCTTCCAATATAAATGAGAATCTCAATTTGGATGTGCAAATAAATTGTGATGAAATGGTTTCAGAAAGCTTGGAAAATATTTCTAATCAAATACAAGAAGGCAACAACAACAATTTTGGAGAAAGAACTGCTTGGAATCTGAAAATTACTCTGCAGTCAATTCAGAAAATCAGATTGCAAATTAACAAGTACAAGCAGCAATCAAAGTAAATAATAACACGCAACCTGATGTACAAATTTCTAAATTTTTCCATGATGAGCAAATGCCGAAATCAGAGCAGCAAAGTAGCATTCTTCAAGGAAGCATGAGTACACAAAGAAATCATTTAGAATCTGAAATTTACAATGAGCATAATGCACAAGAGTTCTCAAATAGAGACAGTTTTAAATGCGTTGTTTCAGGTTCACATTTTTCCCTTTATCCTGATATTTTTAATGATGGTAATTTTTCTCCTCTTGGTATTAATGATATTTCAGAAATTAAAGAAGATGATTTAAACGAATTACCAAGAAATTTTTATCAAGATAAAGAAACAATTGTTGATCATTTTTTTGCCATTAATGAATATCAAATTCTTGTTCCTCCTTGTTTTGATATATTGGATAAAATCGAAAGGAATTCTAGAGAATCTTGTGAGGTCATTTATGATAATTACTCTGATATTGAGGATGTTGATTTCAATTTTTCTCATGATAAAATTCAAATAACATCTGAGAATGAGGAACGCTTCAATTTAGGAATTATCCCAACTAATCATTATTTTAGAGCAGCAAATTATCTTCATGATTTCACTATCCGAGGAAACATCCCATTTTATGATTCATATCATGAACAAACTCTCATCCCTATTCATAATCATAATTCGTTTTCTATTTCACAAGTTGGAATTCGAAATTACCCAAATTTCATAATTCTAGCCAATCTTTGTGAAAGAGAAATTATTTCAAAACAATCCCAATTGTGCTGTAACATTAGTTGTACAAATAGTGATTTCATTTTAGTTTTTCTTTCACAGTTATTTTGTTTAAATTTAGATTTATTTTGTCATTTTATTTTGCAAAATTTTCACACTTTTCGCTGGCATATTGAACACCTTACTATCAAGCACTCAATTGATGCATTGCCCGATTGGGAAATTGAAATTTCATATTATAATCATGAGCATCAAAAGATATTAATATTTCAATTTCAATCAATGCTAATGTTTCATCAAAAGCTTCTATTTTTTCAAAGGCAATGTCAACAAGAGAATGTATTTTTGCAATCTGGCCAGCAATTCAATTCAATTAATAATTTCCATTTTCATTTGAAAGATTTCCATCCATTTTTCATTAATTCATTTGAAAAATATTTGGAAATTTTTCTCTCAAAAGAGATTGTTAATAGCTTAACATTTGTACATAACACTAACAATTTTTTTCAGGCCTTTGAATTTGAAAACTCATATCCACAATTCGGCCTGTCATCTCCTCTTTTGAACGTTTCCCAATTATTAATGGAAATCCATCCAAATTTTTGTGATCCAATTGGTATTGAATTGGAAAGCAAATTTCAAGAGAAGGAGATTTTAATCAACTTGCTAACAATAATTGTACATTCTGATTTCATATTTAATTTTCTTAATTTAATTAGATTTGTATTTTTATTATTAACATTTGAACTGTACATACATGCAGCAATTAAAATGAGAAAATGGCTACACTGGAAATATGACTATACCTAGTCATTTTCATGTATATGGTTAGAATAGGAGTAGAATTAATTTAGTTTGTTTGTTTTGTATAGTTAATTTGTTTTTAACAGTTTTGTAGATTAAAAAAAAAAAACAAAACAATCAGCCTTCTCATGCATGTTCACTGAAACATTTTCTCCTTATCAGAAAAGTTTTAATTATTGCTTTCCTTTTTAAATTTTTTGCAGCAATGCCTCTACTTTGCTTATTTTAAATAATGTCTTGATTAAATTGAGGTTGCACTTGGCATCGATCGCCTCAAAGCCACTTTTCTTCATTTCGAGATTTCCTTCTAAGATTTTCTTTTGGAATTTATATGATAAAGGTTGAGGATATAAGAGCTTCATGATCTCATTATCCCATGAAATGTATGATTGTCTATCATAAGCTTAATTCTAATTCAATCATTATTAGTCAGTCTAACCTTTCACAGTAATCATATGAAGTTCATATTATCTTCCTCGGAATTTGTTAAGGATGTCCATTCTGCTGTGTGCACACCTTCAAATCTGTTTTGATATTTTTCCACAATTAGTGGTTTTATCCCATTCTGATCTTTAGTTTATTATTTGATGCTACAAAACGCATCATATTCATTTACTAAAGGTATTATTGAACAGTCGCTATAACAATACGGATTCTTCTCAAGTTATTCAGAATAAGTAGAGATAATAAATTGTTGTTTCAATTCAAAAGGGAAATCTATTTTTTTTGTTTTTGGAAAAGTTTATATTTTCTGAACATGAATAAACAGATTTTATTTAGGCTGATTGCACACTTAGATTTAGAATAAATGATGAGATGATTTTGAACTAAGTCAAAATTTTGATAAATCAAAAGAAGAATTTGAAGATTCATAAGGTAAAATCTGCAGACAATTTCCTTCCAGGTACGCATTTACAAGTTCGTCCTCATCTCTTATTAGTTTCTCTTTTCCTTAGTTTATTTTTTATTCGTGTTCTATTTTATTTACAGGCTTTCACTTGTTTTTAAAAACTTGAAACAAGCAGTAAACCCATTTCAAATTTGCAACAGGTTCAGGGAAATTTTACTTTTGATTCATTAGAATTTAAGCATTTTTAACTTTGCTTTTATTCACTTAGAAAACCCAATTGAAATTTCAAGGAATATCATAAGACCATTCGCATCATGAGATTTCATCGGAAGTAGTTCTTAGCATTTCTTTTGATAACAAATTGTTTAATAAAAGATCTATGATGTATTACTTCGCTCATATGTCATATCGCATTTCGCATATCAGAGGTTTGCAGTTGAATATACTTCCATTATCATGAAACGCCGATCTCCGATAAACAGCTTTACCGATATTGCGATGACCACATAATTCTGGACCCGATATGAAATTCAAATCAAATTCATAAAAAATATCGCGTCCGTTCAATCGCAATAATGGTAAGAGCATAACTTTAAAAGGACCGATGTCTCGGATTCGATATGTTATCAAATTTTCATCATAAAATTATCGGGTCCACTCTTCATCACATATCGGCATATTGAAAATTGTTATATCATGCGCTTAAGATTGCCGATCGCGATCGTCGATTAGCCACGTCCTTCATCGCATATCGGCATCGCAACAATCATATTGTGTTACATCGGGTGCTTAAGATTGTCGATCACCGATTTACGTCATCCATCGCATCGCCGATATCGCAATCGCTTCCTTGCATTTTTATTTATGGCCATATCACTATTCCAAATTTGCAATGCGCAATGTGCAATGTGCAAAATACAAATCGCGAGATACGGTGTGTGATGTGCAATTTGTGACATAACTGTCTCCGATCCCTGATATAACATTTCTTAATGATGCAATCGCTTCATTTCATTGCACATGTTCTCATCGCATGTTCTTAATTGGCAATTTGCCCTTGCAATCTTCGATACGATAGCTTCCAATGCATGCCTCTAAGCCATTAAGATTTAATCAATATATGGCATAGTAACAAAAGTGAAGTCTTGCAAATTAAACTTTAAGCATGGTGAAGAAACATGTGATGTGAATCATCCGATACGGCGATTTGTTATTTTAAAAGCGAGCTTGGGTAACCACTATGGGAAAAAAGCAATTGATGACAAATTTGCAGCACACAAAAATCATTTCAATTTCTCATACATTTTAGTTTTAAATATATAATTCCATAATTAAATAATGGAATTCAAGACCTCGTTATCTTTATATTTAAATTTTATTATCTTGGATTTGGTCTTGATTTTGGACAATTTATAAAATCATGGAGTTTATATGAAACTTATAATATTTTGAGAAACATTTGTTGCTGTAAATTCTCATTCTCATTTCTGCTACTTTTGTTTTAATTTCAATTCCCCTAAGCACTAAGCATTCCATTTTTACATTTTACTGTTTGCTTTAGTTTAAATAAAATAAATAATGATTTTGGGTTACAAGATTTTGGTTAGTTTGACTTCTTCATGTTTTTAATGTTAATTAAAATAAGAAGTCAGCTAGTTTGGAGACACTGATACCTTTCAAGTAAGATCAAAAGAAATTATCCAATGGTAAGATTCATGTACCCACTTTCATTAATTTCCATTTCATCACTCTAGTTTCATTTTTGTTTTTAAATTATGTTGATATAAAACTCTGTTTTGCAGCTCTTCATAAAATCTTTCAATCTTCTACCGAATCAGATTTTCAAGGTCTTATACTCTTCTCCTGGCTTTATTTCAAGAAGCAGTGATAATCTTCGTCAAAACAATTACACCAAGGAATTTCTGAACCTTTAGTTTGTTTCTTTAAGCATTCCTTTTTAGAAAATGATTAAGATGATGCTTAGAAATAAGAAGATTCATATCAAACAGAAATTATTCATTGTCGCTGAATTTTACAATCACTGTTATATAAAAGCCTAAAGCATTCACAACTCTGCAAGGTATGTTTTTCTAAATCTCAACATAAGAAGGAATGATTACATGCTTATTTTCTTTTTCTTCATATTGTTGGAGACAATGGTATAAACATTCTTGTTTGAATTTATCTTGCGAAACTTGGATTTTCCTTTCCATTTTTAGAGATTTTTTTTTTGTTTTAATTTTTGTTCGCTGATTTCTTTTCTCATTTTAGCATAAGGATTATTTTCTTTGGATTTCAGTTTTGATTTTGGTGACTTTGTCATTATTTATATGGAAGGCCTATTTGTTACCTGACAATGGTCAGGATATATGGAGAAAAATTGTTAATAGTCATCTATTAGCTTTTTCTTAAATCTCTTAGTAGAGTTTGATTTTCATATTATGAAGGTAAACATATTTAAGGAAGAGATTACCAATCAAGAGAAGTTGGCAAAGTATCATAAAATATGAAAATTTCTTTTTCATCAAATTGTAATCATTTTGAGATTTCAAAATTTTATTAAGATCTTTCAAAGTTTTATTATCAGTCAAGGAAAGTTATTTATATCCAAGTAAAGACACTTTACAGCAAAGCACCTTTAACTCTGAAATTGTCATTCTTAACTCTTAAGGAATCAATGATTCTCCCTATCCCAAAAAGTCTTATTTTTCTAGAGAATAATCCATAAATATATTGAAACTTAAAAGATAAGAGGTCTCATCATGAGCCTGCTTACCATGATCATAGGGGAAAATAGGCTGACATTATCAACACTGCTAAACAAATCAGGGTAATGGCTTATGATTGCAAACAATTATAAGACAAGGGGTCTCATCACGAGCCAACTTGTTCAGTCCGATTATAACCAGTGAATGGCATTGTCAACTATCTGGCCACCAAACCAAGACGATGGCTTTTAAGAAAAATAAAAAATAAAAATTCAAAGAAAATAAACATTTATAAATGGATTTATCTCTAGATCAATAATTCTTAAAGAGATGGGATTCTGAATCATTGATGATTAAAAGGTAACCCTGTTGAGACTATAGATGTTCGCTGGCAGCAGTGGCTCTACCTGTGACAAACGAGTATATTTTGAAAGCTAAGCTGTAAAGTGACCCCTGTTTTATCTTTACAACTAATTAAAAACTGATATAGAGTTTTGAAATATTTTAATTTATGAAAAATTTTAAGAAAAATTACAGTTAGATAATTCTTGCTTTTATTCAGACTAATGAATTTAGTCAAGCATTTCACGCAAAATTTTCTCTTCTTTAATTATTTTTACTTTAATTTTAGGAAAATATCATTCATAACAAAGAGAGATAACTGGTTCTTCTCTCGTGTGTCGCCATTGTTGTGGTAAAAAACACAACCCCCCCATTATTGATGCGTCCACTTCAAATAATGGGGATCCTTTCTATTAAAATTTGGCCAAATACCTTTCTGGATTTTTGTTTTAGTTGATTGTCCTACGCTTTTGTTAATTTTTAGTTTTCTTTGGATTCTTGTTTTGATTGTTTTGTTAGAATCGATTTTTTATAAGCTTCACATTGACGCTTGTTTCGCCTCATTTGGTCAACCGGTTTGAAAATGACACTCCTTTGAAAGTCTGATTATTTATGTAAACTGGGTTAAAAATGCATAAAATGTACAATATCGCATTTTGTAAATAAATTAGTTCAATAATGCATTCAGTTTAAATATTAACTCGTAGAGAGTTTTACTAACATTTTTCTTTTTTAAGCCAAATCATGAATTATCGAGATTTTAGTAATTTGCTCTAATTTCCCAAATTAATTATTAATCTCGAAAATCTAAAACTTCGAAGTGGCTGTAATTTTATTTTTATTTTCATTAAAGTGGTTGTAGTTTAAAAACTTATATTCATAAAGATAAAACCAAAATAAAAATTTATGTTTAAAATTAATTTAAATTAATTAAATTAATTATATAATAAATATAATTAATTTAATTAAATTTAATATTTAAAACAAAAAACATATAATAAAAATTGTTCTGATCGCGTCAGGGCTTTTAATCGGATCGGGGATTTATATCGGCGCATATCATTTCATACCTCCGATCGCCGAAACGCTTAACTCAAAAGTTATCGCATCGAGACTTTTAAATGAGCACATTTCTTAAGACCCCCGATATCTCCCAGATTGCGATTGCCGATACCCTCCATGCTCCGACCTCCAATTAACTAAAGGACAATAAAGCATTAACCAAACTTTAAAACCCATTGGTTTAAACAAATCGCATCGGGGGTCTTCACAAAATACAAATCTTATGCCTCGACACCACTTCCTCCGATCCGATAAGTCAATCTTTGACTTCCGTATCAATAACTCCATTCATGGTTTAAAAATGGTTCATATATTAACGTATGGTGAGATAGGTTTAGTTTAAGATGTTTAAATATTAAATATATCAAATTTTAAATTAGATAAATTAATTAATATATAGAATTTAATTAATTTAATTAATTAAAATTTAATTATTATTTTGATTAATGTTAATTAGTTTATAAAATAATTAATTATATTAGTTAGTTAGATTAATTTTAATTAATAATAGTTTGTTAAATAATTAGTTTAGTTTATAATTAACAATTAATTTAGAATTAATTAGAATGCTAATTTAGGATTAAAATTTTAATTGAAATTCTCTTTTTAGCTCAACAACAGAATTTCCAGATTCATGTCAGATTTGATCTATCAACTTTGGAGGCTTATAGATTGAGTTATACTTGGCCAAATGAGGGTCAGGATGGCTCATTGGAAATATAAAATCAAGGAGAATATTTTTGAGGAGCTTTCACTAATAGATTTGGTCATTTATTGGGTCAAAAATTAGGCAGAAAATCAAGCTCCGAATTTTGAAAACAAAATCAATTTTTTGAGTTATTTTCTTCATTTTCATTTGTCAAAAACATCTTATAATTGCAGATCCATTGGTTAATCATATCTCTGGCCAATTAAACCATCCCAGGCATCAAGGGAAAGTTTATATTTTATTTTCAATTATTTATTTAAATAGAATTTGATTGGATTTGATTTAAATGCCAGCAATACCATGATTGATTTTATTGTTGCATGTTAATTTATTTTGATTTCTTTTTAGAGGAAAACAGTGGAAGGAATATGGAGGAAAAGATCTCAATCAATGAGAATGCACCAGCAATTGAAGGTCAGAATTTTGAGCAAGTAAAATTGGATTTAGCAGATTTCTCTTCAACAAACTCTTCTCTCAAGAATTCCTTAATAAATATTATAAATAACAGATTGCAAAATGTAATAAGGGGCTGCTCTCCTCTCCAATTTTAGGCTTCTGAAAGCACTACTGTAATAGAAATTTAGAGTTGTAGGAGAAAGGAGAGAAAATCTCAGATCTATGGATTATTGAGGATTTTCCCTTTGTATCTTGAATTATGTATGAGGGGCAGAGTTTGCACTATTGTGGCTCTAGTTTTGAAGGCAGAAGTTCAAGCAATGTAAAGGACTATTGGAGACCAAGATCAGAGAAATGGATACAATAAATTGGTATTTCTAATACTATTGTTTCAAATATCAGTTTCATTTTATGGTAACAAGAATGTCTCATTTTATTCATGTTTGTGCACTATTGTCAATATGGATAAATTGTCTCAATATTGTTATTAGGTATCTCTTTTCTTATGAATTAAAATATGGTTTCTGAGTAACTATTTACTCAAAAATCTGTCTTATAAAACTGATTTCTTGAATGGTAATGTGTTGTGAACTATTTCCACATGTCATTATTCAATTATTGGATTTACTGATTTGGTAATTAATAACATTTTTGTGAACTACTTCCTGAATGTTGTTGGTTTATTATTTCAGTTAAGAGGTCTCAATAGGATGTGTTTTGGTAACCATAATATCAGTTAATTGAACTACTTCGTTAACTTGATATTCATTATAAACAAGATATGTTTAAAACCCAATATTTTAATTATCTTGCTCTTAGTTGGGTTAGATCTATATCTGCCTAATTAAGATAGGATTTAGATTATTTTCTTTTGCTTGCATCATAGAATAAGCTTGCATTTAGAGTAAATTCTAC
>APFE031221529.1:2014-124180 GCA_000404065.3 Pinus taeda | reverse complement strand
GCTGAACCCAAATCAGCTTAAGGGTCATTCTCTTGCCTGATCAGCAAGAAGAAGTGATCTGATATCCCTGTCTATTGGTAGTTAAAGATACATCATAAACCAATAGCGATAGGGAGAATGTAACTGGACCTAGTTGAACCAGTCAGAGCCACCACACCAAACGGAAAACGAGCTGCTTTAAGGTCCGGACCGGGTGGTTATCCCCCATTGTTGTTGCAGTGATTTTCGAGGCATCAACAGGTTGGTCGCCCTATTTCTAGTTGTTAGTGTTAGGCTGGTTCCCTTGGGTACATTAGGTTGATTACCTTGGTTACCATGGTTACACGTGTTACCTTTCCCCTTATTCTTTTTCTTCAAATTTGGGGGATTGGTCACACTCATATGTGCAAACACTTGACCCTGAGGGGTCGTGGCTTATGGGGCTAAGGATGCATGGGAGGTTGCGGCGTTAATGCCTGAGGGGCTGGAGCTCTCAGGTCCTAAACTTCTGGAGTTGTTTTGAGGCCCTAAACGACGTTTTTGTGGCAAAACTAAATGAAGCGCTTTGTATGGAAGTCATGTTAGTAGTTGTATTCCTTACGGAGATCTTTCCAACGAGGTATCATATTCATCAAACAAAGTTAATATGACCAAGTTATAACCTCGGGAAGTTTGCTTCCCAACTAACTGCAACGGGGCCCATAAACTCTTGGTGTTACATCTCCTCACGTTAGGGTTTTGGTTGTTTAGGATTTTCTCTTATTGGTCAATAATAAAAAGGCCCTTGAGCCTCATTGTAACTCAGTTCAGAGGCATGTAGCCGCCACATCTCTTCTCAAAGATAAGATACCATCGCCCGAGATAGTCTTATTTCCATTCTGTTTGTAAGCACATTTCAATATTTGATATTAATGAAATGAAGTGTTATTTCTACTGCATCTCTATATTTATGGTTATATTTGTAAATTTGTTGTGTTCCTGTTTAAATCTAGATCATTGGTATCAGAGCGGTCTTCTCTTTCTCTTTTTTTTTTTTTGCATGTCCCCAACAAGGTCGAGATATAAGGAGTTAGGGATTGATCTGGTTGAACCTTTGCAAGATCAGCCTCACAAACCCTGGTGGCCACCCATGGGGGAAGAAAAGAAAGATAAGGGAGCAGGAGATCCTATCAAAATATTGCTCGAGGAGGCCCCCGAGTGTAGGAATATACAGGGTAAGTTCCTAAGACAGAACAACAAAGGACACTGCTCACAAACATATCCAAGATCAATACACCAGTATTCTTGAGGTGGTTAAAACCTTCAAAGAGGGAAACAATCCATGACCTGAGCCAATGCAGCCACTTCAGGAAATTTATTAATAAAAGAATGAAAATTTACATAAGCTTCTCTCATGAATGGCTACCCTACAAATGACCCTCCATTCTCTTTAAATAGAGATCATAGACCAATCGGGTGTCAAGCCACAGCTCAAGTGTTAGTAATACTAAGGAGAAAATAAATCGTTGGATCACTTCATGTCTAGAACATATCGTGACCGTCAAATTGTAATTTACAAAATTACATAGTAAAGAAACACACTTTACCTAACTCTACACTAGACCAAGTTATACTTAATTGTTTCCTATGTGTCGGAATATCCTAACACTGAGAAACAAAGGAGCTTGATGATGGATAACTTTGCCCATATCCTTCAACGGTTGCCCACCGGAGGCGCATCCACATCTAGTAGCCACTCTGGAGGCTCCACACCTTTTAAGGTACAAGTAAAATTTGACATTCCCATATTTGAGGGCCAAAAAGATGCAGATGCCGTAGGTAAATGGTTAAATCTGCTAGAAGGATATTTTTTTGTTCATGATTTTTCCAGCCGGGAAAAGATAACTTTTATTCTTCTCAAAGCCACTCCCTATGTCAAGGACTGGTGGGAAACCTAATGTGAGAAGAAGGATGAAAGTACAACCTCACTATTTTCAACGACTCCCACTTGGAATTCATTCCAGGATGCCATCAAGGAGTAGTACTACCCTGTTGGGAGCTATGAGGACAAATTCATAAAGTGGGCCACGCTGCAGCAAGGAAGGGACCAATATGTGCCAAAGTTTACCAATGTTTTTCATACCCTTCACATGAAGTTGGGTATCATGGATTATGAGAAACATTTGGTACTCAAGTACCACGGCTAGCTACACATATACATCCAAGACGCGGCTAGCTACACATATACATCCAAGACGAGATGGAGTTCTTGGACATCTCCTCGCTCGCCACGGCATACCGATTCATCATCAAGATCGAGCATAATTTTAAACAAAAGAAGTGAGACTTTGGATATGCAAATCTGAAGTAAGGGAAAGGCGCCCCGAAACCAAAGAACAAAGGAAAAAGCCAAGGTGGGACGACCCAGGACAACCCATCAAAGCCACAAGCAAAGGACAACATTACGAAGCCGAAGATGGACACAGGAAAGTGGTGTGATTTCCATAAGAGCTCCACTCACAACACAAGTGAGTTTCGGGCCAAACAGTCACTAGTGGTCAAGCTAAAGGATTCAGAATCTGATGCATGTTCTGAATCTGAGTCAGAACCCGACAAGGGGAATGAAAAATGGAAGAAGATTATGGATGCAGAGCCAAACGCCATTGTTGCAACCACGAATATCCATAAGGAGGAACCCAAAGATCCATAGGAGGAGGAGTGTCTCTTCCACTCCCAGATATGGGTAAAGGGTTCCCCTCTACAGTTCATTGTCGACAGCGAGAACCAAAATAACCTCATTGCAACGGAGGACATGAAGTGGCTCGGCTTACCGACCACAACACACCCACAATCATACACCATCGAGTGGCTTCACCAAGGACAGGATCTTTGTGTGAGCCAACAGTGCCACCTTCCATACTGTAGAAATTCCCACTGTAGATCAACAAATTATGTAATAGACTAAAGAAAAATACAAGATCTACTTCTACAACAAACTTTGCAGAAGCTTAATCAAATATGAGCAAGATCAATGAAAACACTTATAACTAAGAATGAGAAATCAATCACACATAACACGGAAGAAATAACCCAGGGAAAGCCTCAGCCTAAAACCCCAATCTCTGTATTATCATACAAGTGGAAATCTTGTTCAAGTTATAAAAAGAATCAGCTCTCAAGCTATCCTAATCTCTCTGCAATCAAACAATAGATCTCACAGATTGAATAGACATTGTATATGTCCTCCTTAAGCCCTCCAAGCCTCTTATTTCCTTGCATAATTTTCCTTGGGGTCCAATGATGTCACATGTGTGAATTGGCCTCATCACATTCACAAAACCTGAAGAAATACGGCACAATCCTCAAGGAAAGAATTTCTTCTACATGCAAGGAATATTCACAATGGAATATTCTAGCAACTGATAGTACACTACCCCTCCATCTGATCTCAAATGGGTCTCTGTCTGAACTGACATGCATGAGTTATTTATGAGAGAATACTCAATTATCTGAAGTGCAGTAGTTACATGCATGCAAGCATTAACTAACTAAACTTACATTAATTCAACAAAATGTTTGAATTAATCTTACTGGACTTGACTCAGTTAATTAAGTCAACTAATTACAACTCATCCTTATCTCTTTAACTGATGGATAAATTCCTCAATTAATGGAGAAACTGTTGCATGTCCCCACATAGAATTCAAGTTTGGTTTTCCTTAACTAATTAACTCAAGATGAATTAATTAATTATTTTACAAACTGCTGCTAAGATCAAATTCGAATTTTACTTCACTAATTTAGTTTATGGACTGACTAAAATAGGAAGGTATCTCAAAATGATATTTATAGAATAATATTTTTAGCACTTCCATTTTTCCATCCATTGTTGCTAATATCAACACTAGCTGAACTACTATTTATAGTAGTGTTATTTTTAGCAATTCTATTTTTAGCATTTCTTGTTGCTATTTTCAACCCATACAACATCAAACCCTTAACGGATGATGTATTATGTGACGTTGCTTCCCTTGAGTTTGTGATGTACTATTAGGCCAACCATACTTGTGGAAGTGACATGCTATGTATGAGTCGAGGCCTCATGCTGTTATTGTTACCTTGGGAAATAAGCTGTACAGGATACCAGAGGTAGCACCGCCTATCACCATCTCTCTAATTACTGCAAAACAATGTAGTAAGGTCATTTCCAAAACCAGGAAATTTGCTTTCCTGATGATACCCCCTTAGGGAAAGAAGAATATGGCGGCCACAACCTCCAGACCGGGCCCCTCCGCATGACAAAAACAAATGGAAAAGGTCATGGAGAAGTACGAGGACATCTTCACCTCCCCCTCAGGGGTGCCTCTGCACTGTCAGGTCAAGCACCCCATCGATATGACCCTAGGTGCATTCTTTTGCAATGGACCAATCTATCAGTTCTCCTTTCTAGAGAACAATGAAATCAAGAGGCGGATTTAGGAATTTCTACAGAAAGGTCACATCTCGCCAAGTTCATTGCCCTGTGGGAGCCCGATCGTGTTGGTACAAAAGAAGGATGGGACTTGGAGACTCTGTATAGACTATTGGGTGCTAAACAAGATCACTGTTCAAAATAGGTACCCGATCCCACAGGTTTATGACCTTCTAGACCAAATCAAGGGGGAAAAAATTTGAGCAAGATTGACTTGAAGTCTGAATATCACCAGGTACCAATCGAACCCTCCGATGTGTGGAGGACTGCCTTCAAAGCCAAGGAGGGAATTTTCGAATTGTTGATTATGCCTTTCTGGTTGAAAAATTCTCTTGAAACCTTCTTGAGGCTAACGGATGACATCTTGCGGGCATTCACCAACTCATTTGTAGTGGTATACTTGGATGACATCCCGATCTTCAGCTAGAGTTGGGAAGAGAAACTCCACGACATCTGACAGGTTCTCCAAACATTGCGGCAACACAAGATGTGTGCCAGTTTGGAGAAATGCACTTTTGGCATGACCCAGGTTCAATATCTGGGATATATTATTAATGAACGGAGGGTGCATGTAGATCCATCCAAGATCCAAGTGATTCGCGATTGGTCAGCCCCAACCACTCTAACAGAGCTTTGCAGCTTTCTGGTTCTCGCTAATTTCTACCGTAGGTTCGTGTTGGGGTTCTCTCATATCACTTGGCCCTTGAGTCAAGTCACCAAGGGAGGAGCGAAAGAAAAATTATTTTGGTCTAAATCTCAACAAAAGGCATTCACAGAGTTGAAACATCACCTCTGCTCTACACCAGTGCTCACATTACCAAACATACAACAACCATTTGAGATTGAGACAGATGATGAACCTCATCATTGTGTAACTATATGGACCCTAACACACCTCCAAGCTTATTAAAATCAACTCTTCTGATAATTCCTTACATGTTTTAATTATAATTTTCTTAATGAGATGAGTAAAAGTAAGATCTTATGTCTAGTGGTCTAATGTGCATTGATTGCAGTTTTTTGGGAGAAAATCATGGCAATTTTGGCTAATTTAGGTGTAGGAACTCAAATGAGACAAGAACGAGAGATTATAGGAGATGGATCTTCCTCATTAAATCTTCACTCATTTGAATATCCCTTAATTAAATCACATTAGCTCAGAGTTGCAAGAAGCTGAGTCATGGTAATCATGGGCGTCCGAGCCAGTGACAATTAAGAACCATTTCATCTTGATTTTGGGAGCCAAGACTCCCTAGATTTAAGGAAGTTGTTGGGCACTTCAGTTGTATAAATAAGGAGGCCTAGAGCCTCATGAGGATTCAAATTTTTTATGTAAGAGCACTAAGTATTTCTGAGTTGAAGTTTTGTGGTAGAACACTGTTATGTAATTTTTTTGATATGATAATGAGAATGATCATTTCCTTCATCCAGCATTGAGTCGAATCATAGGGCTGAAGCTCTTGGGTTAGCGCCCAACCCTAGTAGCAGAGGTTCCTCTTATTGTACTTGTATTCTTAGGTTATTTCATAGATTAATTGTTGAATTGATTTTAGCATTGTTTCATTTCAAGTAGTGGTGAATTTGATTAATTTGCTTCCATTTGTGCATAGCTTTAGCAGTAGCTTTAGAGGGATAAAGGAATACCAAAAAGGCTGATAGCAGGTGGATTTTGCTTCACTCCTCCCTTCAAGGACCATGGTTTGAGGAAAAACTCTTATTCAGCCCCAAAAAGACAGAATTCTGATTTCTTATGGAATCTAGAGTTTTTTGCTAATTAGACCAACATCTTTTTAGTTTTCATGAATAGGTTTCAGTTGTTATTTCTCATATCTCCAAATTTGTATTAGATATCATGGTGTTTCACAACATTCTGCAAGTATTTCCATGTATGAACTAGGCAACTAAATAGGGGATCCTATAGGAGAATTAGGACATCCTGTAGGTGCATTAAGACATCTTGTAGGACAACCTATAGTGGCTTGTTTTGAGACCAATTTGTGGAAAAGGGATCTAGAAAGATGGGAGAAGACCCCTACTTGCCTCCCAAGCCATATGACCTTTCACAACCATTTCTAACCAACCTGTCACACCACCAAGAAGAATTAGCATTTACATTTTCACAAAAAGGACAAAAAGAAAAAAGGTTATTGTGTTCATTCATATGCACAACAGTAAAGTGTTTGATTATCTTAGATTGCATGCCCAGGATAGTTAGGATTACACACATGTTAGATTATAATTCCTCTGAAGTAAGATCTCTTAAAAACTAATTAGATGAGTGGTGTGTTTAAAGAATTTATTTCAGTATTTCATCACTGCAGTAGACAATATTTCAATTCTCTCAATTAGGGTAATATTCCCCTTTCTCCATTGGTAATGAAATTTCTTATAAATCAATAGAAGGCTGGTTTGAGAAACCATAGTGGTATATCTCCAACTCAACAGTGACAAAGAGTGGACCCATTGCATCTACTTGTGTATACAACACTGTCACCTCCAAGTTTGTATGAACCCCGGGTTGATAAAGTAAAGTTGGTAGCCCCAGGAGTTACCGAGCTAGTATTTTTTATGTAAGAGCACTGAGTATTTCCAAGTTTAAGTTTTGTGGCAGAACACTGTTGTGTAATTTTTTTTGATATGATAATGAGAATGAAAATTTCCATGATCCAACACTAAGTTGACTCAGAGGGCTAAAGCTCTTGGGTTAGGGCCCAACCCTAGCAGCAAAGGTTCCTCTTATTGTACTTGTATGCTTAGGTTATTTCATATATTAATTGTTGAATTGATTTTAACACTTTTTCATTATAGGTAGTGGTGAATTTGATTAGTTTTCTTCCATTTGTGCATAGCTTTAGTAATATATCTAGAGGGACAAAGGAATACAAAAAAGGTTGATAGTAGGTGGATTTGGCCTCACTCCTTCCTTCTGGGACCATGGTTTGAGGAAAACTCCTATTCAACCCCAAAAAGACAGAATTATGATTTCTTATGGATTTTAGGGTTTTCTTCTAATTAGACCAGCATCTTTTTAGTTTTCAAGAATAGGTTTCATTTGTTATTTCTAATATCTCTGGATTTGTATTAGACCTCATGGTGTTTCAAAATATTCTGCAAGTATTTCCATACATGAACTAGGCAACTAAATAAAGGAATTATGTTTTCTTATGTTGATTGGAAATCTTTCTTTTTTGACATGATTCATGGGTAAATATTAGTGATGTATGTATTGCAGGAGTTTCAATAGTGCAGGAAGATCTCATGTCAACACCCCCAACCTAACCTCATCCATCCATGATCACCAAAAGCCATTAAGTCCATCAACCAAATCATCATTCCATAAGAACAGCTTTCCAGGTTTATTGAGGAAATGCAACCATTTCACAAACATTGGTTTGAGCTCTGAGGAGGCCCTAACCACTCCCTTACCTTATTTCTTCTATCATTCACCTTCCCTAAGCCCTATACCACCTTCCAAATCACTCCTATTACTTTCAGCCAGATCTTGTAGGAATACAAGGGATCTTGTAGGAGCATTAGGACATCCTATGGGTGCATTAGGACATCTTGCAGGATGACCTGTAGTGGCCTATTTTAAGGCCAATTTGTGGAAAAAGCATCCAGAAAGATAGGAGAAGACCCCTACTTTTCTCCCAAGCCATTTGACATTTCACAACCATCTCTAACCCACCTGCCATACCACCAAGAAGAATTAGCATTCACATTTTCTCGAAAAATGACAAAAAGAAAAATAGTTATTATGTTCATTCATATGCACATTAGTAAAGTATTTGATTATCTCAGATTGCATGCTTATGATAGTTAGGATTACACACATGTTAGCTTAGAATTCTTTTGAAGAAAAACCTCTTAACAAGTAGCTAGATGAGTGGTGTGTTTAAAGAATTTATTTCAGTCTTTCATTACTGCAATAGACAATATTTCAATTCTCTCAATTAGGGTAAAATTCTCCTTTCTCCATTGGTAATCAAATTTCTTCTAAATCAATAGAAGGTTGGTTTGAGAAACCCTAGTGGTATATCTCTAGCGCAGGAGTGACAAAGAGTGGACCCATTGCATCTACTTGTGTATACATCACTGTCACCTCCAAGTTTGTATGAATCCCGGGTTGATAAAGTAAAGTTGGTAGCCCAGGAGTTGCCGAGCTAGTATCTTTTTATGTAAGAGCACTAAGTATTTCCGAGTTGAAGTTTTGTGGCAGAACTCTATTATGTAATCTTTTTGATATGATAATGAGAATGAGCATTTCCTTGATCTAGCACTAAGTTGACTCAGAGGGCTAAATCTCTTGGGTTAGGGCCCAACCCTAGCAGCAAAGGTTCCTCTTATTGTACTTGTATGCTTAAGTTATTTCATAGATTAATTGTTGAATTGATTTTAGCACTATTTCGTTGCAAGTAGTGGTGAATTTGATTAGTTTGCTTCCATTTGTGCATAACTTTAGTAGTAGATTTAGAGGGATAAAGGAATATCAAAAAGGCTGATAGTAGGCAGATTTGGCCTCACTCCTGCCTTCAGGGAACATGGTTTGAGGAAAAAATCCTATTCAGCCCCAAAAAGACAGAATTAGGATTTCTTATGGAATTTAGGGTTTTCTGCTAATTAGACTAGCATCTTTTCAGTTTTCAAGAATAGGTTTCAGTTGTTATTTCTAATATCTCTAGATTTTTATTAGACCTCATGGTGTTTCACAATATTTTGTAGGTATTTCCATGCATGAACTAGGCAACTAAATAATGGAATTATGTTTTCTTATGTTGATTGGAAATATTTCTTGTTTGACATGATTCATGGGTAAATGCTAGTGATGTATGTATTGCAAGAGTTTCAATAGTGCAGGAAGATCTCATGTTAGTAGCCCCAGCCTAACCTCATCCATCCATGATCACCAAAAGGCGCTAAGTCCTTCAACCAATTCATCATTCCATAAGAACAACTTTCTAGGTTTGTTGAGCAAATCCAACCATCTCACAAACTTTGGTTGTAGCTCTAAGGAAGTCCTAGCCGCTCCCTTGCTTTATTTCTTCCATCATTCACCTTCCCTAAGCCTTATACCACCTTCCAAATCACTCCTATTGCTTTCGCCAGATCTTGTAGGAACACAGGGTATGCTATAGGAGCATTAGGACATCCTGTAGGTGCATTAGGACATCATGTAGGATGACCCGTAGTGACCTATTTTGAGGCTGATTTGTGGAAAAAGCATCCAGAAAGATAGGAGAAGACCTGTACTTTCCGGATCTTGTAGGAACACAGGGTATCCTATAGGAGCATTAGGACATCCTGTACGTGCATTAGGACATCATGTAGGATGACCTGTAGTGACCTATTTTGAGGTTGATTTGTGGAAAAAGCATCCAGAAAGATAGGAGAAGACTCGTACTTTCCTCCCAATTCATCTGACCTTTCACAACCATTTCTAACCCACCTTCCATACCACCAAGAAGAATTAGCATTCACATTTTCAAAAAAAAGGACAAAAAGAAAAAAGGTTATTGTGTTCATTCATATGCACAGCAGTAAAGTCTTTGGTTATCTCAGATTTCATGCCCAGGATAGTTAGGATTACACACATGTTAGCTTAGAATTCTTCTAAAGCAAGATCTCTTAATACTTAGTTAGATGAGTGGTGTGTTTAAGGCATTTATTTTAGTCTTTCATTACTACAGTAGACAATATTTTAATTCTCTCAATTAGGGTAAAATTCCCCTTTCTCCATTGGTAATCAAACTTCTTCTAAATCAATAGAAGGCTGGTTTGAGAAACCCTATTGGTCTATCGCCAGCTTAGTAGTGACAAAGAGTGGAACCATTGCATATACTTGTGTATACAACACTGTCACCTCCAAGTTTTTACGAACCCATTTTGAATAAATTAAGGGTATTATCAAAATGGAAGAGTAGTTTGTGATCTAATGCAAGTGGAACCAACTCGATTGAAGCTCATTAGCATGCTCTAAAATATAGCAAAAAAATATTGTTATTTTCCACAAAGGAGCTCCAGAAATCTAGATTTGGGAATAAGAAAGCTAATCCAAGTAGCTAAATGATTACTATGACCTTCCAAAACTTTTCCAAGGATGAAATGATTCGTGTGATCCTGCAAAAGAACTTATATCAACCATTTAACCCAATTCTACAAAAAAAAAAAACATTAATACTAAATGCAGAAATAGAAATAAATAAAAGCAAGAGGTGCATGTGAATAAGAAGTGAAAAAAAGTCAATAAAATGATACAAAAGGGCTCCGAATCTCCTAGGTTGTCCAAGTCCAAGGAAAATCAAAGACCTATGGAGGAGAACAATATTTAGAAGCTATACATGACATCAATATTCATTATTTTCATCAATACAAATACATCCCTAAAAGACAATACAATGGAAAAGCAGAAGTACGAGTTCTCTCCACAAGAATACTAATGAAAATCCATATAGTTATTTCATTAGGTCCATAAACTATTTCACTACTAGGAAACTATGATGCCAAAAAGTGATGAGCACCAATATTGCAGCAAGAATGCTACAACTCCTGGGGCTGCGAACTTTACTTTATCAACCCGGGGTTTGTACAAACTTGGAGGTGGCAGTGTTGTATACACAAGTAGATGCAATGGGTCCACTCTTTATCACTAATGAGATGGCAATAGACCACTAGGGTTTCTCAAACCAACCTTCTATTGATTTATAAGAAGTTTGATTACCAATGGAAAAAGGGGAATTTTTACCCTAATTGAGAGAATTGAAATATTGTCTACTGCAGTAATGAAAGGCTGAAATAATTGCTTTAAACACACCACTCATCTAACTAATTGTTAGGAGATATTGCTTCAGAATAATTCTAAGCTAACATGTAATCTTAACTATCCTAGCACCCTCTTCTGAGCGCAGAAAGAGGAGGTCACCAGAGAGGTACAATGGATACATGGCACTTATGGGTTCATGTGTTGTCTAGAGCCATCTTCCTTTTAGGAAGGAGTGGAGTAGATGGTTTAGGTTGATGCGATGGTGGAGGAGTATGACTCCATAGTTCGAAACAGTGTTTGGGATTTGGTCCCGACACCAGAGGACAAGTTAGTTGTGAGCTCCCGTTGGCTTTACAAGGTAAAGCAAGCTATAGATGATAGTGCGGAGAAGCATAAGGCCATATTTGTGGCCCGTGGGTTTTCACAGGTAGAGGGGATTGCTATGATGAGACCTTTGCTCCTGTTGCAAGGTACTCATCAATTAGATCTATTTTGGTACTATCAACACAAATGGGTTGGAAGATCCATCAGATGGATGTGAAGAGTGCCTTCCTCAATCGAATGATTGAGGAAGAGGTGTACATAGAGCAACCCGAAGGTTTTGAAACCTTGGACTGTGAATTGCATGTGTGCCAACTCAAGAGAGCGTTGTATGGGATGAAGCAAGAACCTCGTGCTTGGTACACCATGATAGATAACTACTTCACTGAATTGGACTTCATGAAGAGTGAAGTGGATGTGAACTTGTATCACATAGTGGTGGAAGGTAAGATGTTGATCATTGTACTTTATGTAGATGATCTTATAGTGGAACGTGATGAGAACCTCATCAAATATTGTAAGGAGGATCTTGCAAGAGAGTTTGAGATGAAGGACATGGGGATCATTCATTACTTTCTTGGTATGGAGGTATGGCAGGGAGATGGGGAGTTGTTTGTATCTCAAGGAAAGTATGCCAATGAGATACTCAAGAGATTCCACATGGAGAGTAATAAACCCATAGAGACTCCTTTAGTTGGTAATTGGAGGAAGGAGGATGCTACTTCAAGGCTTCACCGATGCAGACTGGGTAGGGAGTCCATTTGATAGGAAGATCATATCAGGAGGGATCTTCAGTATTGGGTCAGCGACAGTTTCTTGGTACATTAGGAAATAGAAATCGGTTGTACTCAGTTCGGCATAGGCAGAGTACATGGTTTCAAGTCAAGAAGCATGTGAGGCTATCTGGATGAAGAAGATCTTGGTTGGTTTGTTTGGTCAGCAAATGGATCCAACAATGATTTATTTTGATAATCGAAGTTGTATCAAACTCTCTGAAAATCAATTCTTTCATGATCGGTCCAAGCATATTGATATCTGGTATCATCATCTCATAGATTGTGTATTGATGTGGATCATGTTGCTAGATTATATTCCCATGGAGGAGCAAGATGTAAATTCGAGTTTTGTAGAGACAAGATCGAGATAGTTGATAATCCCTTTCTTGTTGAGAGGGAGTATTGAGAAATGTTAACAAGAAATTCCAGTTTAATTTTTCCTTGAATTAAACTATGAATTAAATTCAAATTTTATTCTCATAGCAACTTAAAATTAGTTAATTAAGTTTATTAAACTTATTTAATGTAGGAAATTTGAGTTGGAAGTCTTTATGTCGTCATGTGTATGTTCTCCCTACTTTGTAGGAGTCCAATGTGAATTAATTGTGAGTTTTAAAATATAAGACTCAGTTTCATGAGTCAGTTTAGTTAAATTAGTTCTCAAACTGATTGAGAGAACTAATAGTGAGTTAACATTCAATGGTATCACTAATGAACTCCAATGGTGCTACTCTAGTTAACTGAATATTTACTCATCAGAAAATCATGCATATCAATTCTGAGAAAGACCCACTTGAGACTAGAGTGCAGGGACAATGTACTATTTGTTTTAGATTTTTCTGAGTTGCATTAATAGTGCATGAATTTAGGAACTGACCCTTGAGGGAGTGCACATTTTTTAGAGGCTTTATTTCCCCTTAAATGCAAGCTATCCTCCATAATTACGCATTGGAATAGAGACTTGGAGTGCTTGTGAAGAGGCTAAGCTTTGGCCTTGAACTTGCTTATGAGTTGGAGATTGAATTTGCTGAGCGTTGGGATTGTTCTAGAGAGAACAAGCATTGTAATTTCATCTTGATTTTTTGGATTAATACAAAACAGATAGTGGGGTTTTGAGTTGTGGCTTTCCCCGAATATTTATTGTGTTATGTGCCTTTGATTCTCTTCCTCTATTGATTATTGTTTGCTCGATGTTTATGGGGTTCCGCTGTAAAGAGTAGAAGTAGATTCTTGTCTCTTACTTTAGAAAATTGCATTAGCTTGTGAATCTACAGGAAACAAGTCAATTATCATGGTGGTAGTGGATTGACTCTCCAAATACACCCATTTTTGTGCCTTAACACACCCGTTTATTCCAGCTTTGGTGGCTTAAGTCTTCATGGATCAAATTTTCAAACTACATAGGATGCCTACTTCTATTATGTCTGATCGCAATACCAACTTCATAAGAAAATTTTGGCAGGAGTTGTTCAAGCTACATGGAACAAAACTCCAAATGAGTACAATATATCACCCCTAGACAGATGGTCAAACCGAGGCAGTAAACAAATGTTTAGAGACTTACCTGTAGTGATTTGCTTCAAACAGACAACATTAATGGGTGTAGTGGTTACCCTTAGTAGAATGGTGGTATAAAAATAATTATAATGAAGCAACCAAGATATCACCATATGGGGTGGTGTATGGAAAACTCCCACCTTCTACAACTCCTTACTTCCAAGATCTTCTAAAGTGTAGGCAATTGATAAGTTGCTTCAGAATCAAGCCTCCGCTCTCACTCTTTTGAAGGATAATCTCCATCAAACACAAACCGAATGAAACAATAGGTTGACCAACATCGCTCAAAAAGGTTTTTTCAAGTGGGTGACCAAGTGATTCTTCGATTCCATCCTTATAAGAAAACATCTCTCAAGAAAAGGGCTTCCAAAAATTAGCTCCCAAATTTTATAGGCCTTATCAAGTGATTTAGTGTATTGGCTTTGTAGCCTACAAACAGGCCCTGCCCTGTCGGCCACTTCAAAAATCCACCTTGTCTTCCATGCCTCTTGCCTCAAGAAATTCGTGGGGCACAATTGTAAGGTACAAACCATATTGCCTGAATTGGATGAGGAAGGTTCTATTTGGTTCCAACTGGAACAAGCCTTGGATTCACGATAACGACATATTCGCGGCTGCACTATCAAGGAAGTCCTCATCCAATGGAAAGATGCCTTACTAGAAGATGCAATATGGGAACCAACAATTATTCTCCAAAAATTTTCGTAGCTCCAGCCTTGGGAACAAGGCTGATTTTGAAGGGGAAGGGCATGTTAGGGTCTGACCCTAACCCCTTTATTAATGTAATAATCCCAAGAGGTCCGGTAAGATTCATGATTAGCTAGTTTAATAAATAAAGCTTGTAAGAATTGTAAGTGGTTGACCTGCATTCTAAAAAAGGACCATAATTAGATATAGCGAGCCATAGCTAATAAATAAAGTGGTTAACCTACATTATGCAAGGGACCACAAGTATTTAGGTTTTGGGTCTCAGAAAACTATATATTGTTGAAGATGGTGAGGGAAGTTTTGTATTATGTTGTGTAATTGAGCGTTGGTCTACTGGAGGTTTCCCCCTCAAAGAGGCAAGTGAACAATATTGTTGCAGATCTTAATAAAGAATTTCCATTGTCATCATGTCATTGTGTTATTTTTTGTGGTATTTCCAACATATTTCGCACTTATGATATTTTCTATAGGTCAAGTATACCTCGCTTCTACATCTCATGGACATTGGATTTGTATTCGTATTGAACACTTGAATTCCAACATATGATTCCTCACACATATGACACATTTAAACATTAGCCAATTGATCAATTCTATCATGAAATTTCGATGTGCAATATTTATATCTTGAAATATATCAAATATAACATGCTCAAGTTGAATTTCTTTAGCTGGCTCTATGTCAATATTTTTTGCATCATTTTTCTTGCAAAGAGCTACTTTTCTTTTTTCCATAGGATTTACTTTATTTGCATAATTTTTCTTTGTGAGATATATGCTTAATTTTCTCATAGAATTTTCTTTTTCTTCAAGTCCACCTTTTTTTCCTTGTTCTTAATGTTCCTTAGTTATCATTTGTTGTTCCTTTCTTTGTTGACATGCCCTTTTTCATGCAAAATTTTGATTTTTTTTTTTTTTTTATGTCGTTCAATTGTCATCTATTTTTGTCTTTCTTTTTCAATACACCTTTGTTGTTCAACATATTTTCGTCTGTACATGTTGTTGTTCAATTGTCATTTGTTGTGACATTTTTTGCCAATATGCTCTTAGTCGCTCAACATTTTTCTGTCCATATTCATTTAGTTGGTCGTGGCACTTGTACCAATTGTATTTTTGGTCCTGCTCTTTGTTCGTCAAATGATGGGTCCCAGCCCACTTGGCAGCACTTTACACTTTTATGTATGACTGGGATAGGTTATGTGGCGAAAAAATACCTCTGTTCACAGGTCTTTGTGATGGTGGTAGCTAGTGTAGTTAATGCGGGAATTAATTGACAGTACTCTACCTTGAAACACGCCTTAACCCTAACCTTTCTCGCATTCTCTCGATTGTTCTTTGGTGATTTTGCTCTGAGGTATTCGTTGCTGTCAAGGGTTTGTTGGTCTCTGCAATAGAACTCTGTGTGTGTTATGCTGTGGGTTTGTTTGGCTCTGGATGCTGTCTGAGAACTTGAATCTGTTGTTTGCTCGTTTAATGGCAATGATGTTTGATGGTGAAGGCTATTCGGCCCGGTTCCGTGGCTTGACTCCGGTAAGTGGCTCTGCTATTTCCCTGTTCCTTGTATGCGTGGGTTTCAGGTTATATTACTCGCTTCTCGTTGTGGCTATTATGCCTGTTGTCTATATTTATGCTATGGTTCTAGCTCAGTTCCTTCGTTGCTGTCAATGGCATTCACTGCATTTTTGCTATATGTCTTCTGGTTCTCTGATGTCTCTGGTTCGAATTCCGTTTGTGTGTTATTTGTCTGTGGTTATTCGCTTTCTCACAGTGCAGCACTGTCTTGGGTGGAAGCACATGGCTTCTCAGGCACGCGTCCTCAGTTTAAAACAGGTAATGAAACCCGTCTATGCTTCAATATGAATTTTTATCTGGTTCTGGGTCTAACCCAACTCGCTCCTTTGCTCGACAATTTCTCGGTCTCGTTCAGGTTGTCATGCTATGGCGTCTAGCTACGCTCTCCAAGTAAAACCCCTTTTGAAACTTTTGACTTTCTTCAAGTATTCTTATTTCCCCTGAGTATTCTTTACACCATACATTCTAATGCACTCGCATTTGTATTCTTGCAGGTCTTTGTTGGTGACCTGGGCGGCGTATCTTCCAATGCTTGGTTATTTGGTCGTTCTCTTCCTGGGTAGGCCTAAAACTTCAATCTCTGTCTGCAGTTTCGATTTCTACGGAAGACCCATCTCCTGGTCTAGTTTCTTAGTCACTTTGTATGCTTGTCCGACTGTAATTGGATTTTGTCGCTTCTGTGTGAGATGTATAAAGATTTTGGGACCACTGGTCGTTTGTTTTGTTCAAACCCTAACTCGGGGTTTTTCTATTTTGCAAGGGTTTCCGACTTTCAGTCGTGCTCGGCTCTGTTTATGTTTTAATAGTCTCTATCCTCCGTAACATTGTTCGGCTCTACCAATAGTACTGTAAATTTGGTTCTTTGATAATTGAAATGAAATTTTGAATGTAAAAGAGACTGTATAGTTTTTAGTTACCTCTGCGTATTCAGGTTCTGGATTTTCGTTCGTCCTTTTGTGTATTCGAACGTTGGAAAAGTTTGTGAATGTTGCTATATGAATTCTCTGTCGTTGTTATCTGAATATCATGAACTGGAACTGTTGCTCAACCGCGTGCGAGAATGAATTGATGACTGGTACTTTGGTAACTATGAATTCACAGTGATTCTGTCTATTTGCTTAGTATTTGACTGTGAATAATGTTTGAACAGTAGCCATAACAAATTAATGAATAGTAATGATACAGTAACTTGACAGATAGTGAAAACGTAAGTGAATTTTAAGCAAACACTTGTACAGATGATCTAGATGGACAATGGCTTCTCTGTTTTGAATGCTCGGTCTTTTTCTATTTCCTTTCCTTCTTAATTAACTCAACTCTCCTCTCCTGAACTGAACCCCATTCTGTTACATTTGTTTTGACTTTATAGCCCTCTGTTTTTTAGTTGATGCTTACAGTTAATTTAACTGTTACAGAATATGGTTACAGAATTTCTACTTCTGTCAATAACTACATCCATTCGGTATTTTAAGACTTGTAGGAACAGTTGGTTTTTATTTCCCTAATTACATGGACTACTCTCTAATTAATCAATTGAAGCTACAGTAATCCTAACTGAAAAATAAAAAGAGGTATCTAATTTTACTGACTTTGTAAAATAAAATTAAAGAAAAATTATTCCCATAAGAATTTGACAGTTCAATCGATCACTAGCTTTTGAACCTGGTTGGAGTTCTTTCTGCCCAATTACGGGAGGCTAGATGCTCCTGCATCAGGCTCCCGGGGTGAAAAGAGATCATGACTCCGGTTCATGAGCTCCTCTCCGATGTTTCCTATTCGTTCAATCTGCCTGGCGTCAAGCCATGAGCTGTCCTCAATCGGACGGTTCTTCCACTTGACCAGGTACTGAAAATAAATTTTCCGCCGAGTACACCTAACTACCTGAGTTTCGAGGATGCCTTCGATCTCAGGAGGTTGGACATAAGGCATTTGTCTTTTCCAAGTTTCTCCGTCTTCTTGGGTGTTCCGTGTGGATTGTCCAGGTTCATCCTTCTTTTCCTCCAACAGATCGCCTGTATACGGAAACAGATCTGCCACATTGAAGATAGGTGATATGCCTACTCCAGGTGGTAGTTGTATTTCGTAGGCATTCGCTGAAAACTTTCGCAAGATCTTACAAGACCCTATCTTCTTGTACTTCAGTTTATTGTACGTACCCTTAGGGAAGTGTTCCTTACGCAGGTGTACCAGAACTTCGTCCCCTACCTCAAAATGAACTTCTCTTCTTCTTAGATCTGCATGTTCCTTATACTTCGAGCTGCTGTCCTGTAATTTTGCTTTCACCTGTTCGTGTAAATCCCTCATTGCATTAGCAAAATCTTCTGCATCCGCACTCCGTCGTTCTTGTAAACCAAGATCCCGAAGTTCATGCACTCCACGAGGGTGCATGCCATATAGGATCTGAAAGGGACTGAGACCCATGCTACGATTCGGCGAATCGTTGTAAGAAAACTCTACTTGCGCTAGCACTCGGTCCCACATCCGAGAATTCTCCCCGACTAAGCTGCATAACAGATTTCCCAAACTTCTGTTCACAACCTCTGTCTGCCCGTCGGTTTGCGGGTGATAAGCAGAACTGTAGCTTAATTGGGTGTTCATTTTTTTCCATAAGGTACGCCAAAAATGTCCCGTGAACTTCACGTCTCTGTCTGATAGGATGGTTGTTGGCAACCCGTGTAATCTGACAATCTCATTAAAAAACAAGTGGGCCACGTGAGTGGCATCACTGGTTTTCCGACAAGGTACAAAATGTGCCATTTTTTATAAACGATCCACCACTACCATCACTGAATCATAACCTTTCTGCGTTTTCGGCAGTCCCAAAACAAAATCTAAACTCACCGAATCCCATGGTCTGCCTGGAATAGGTAATGGCGTATATAATCCTGTGTTCTGGCTATGTCCCTTCGCCAATTGACACACCTTACACTTAGTCACAAAACATTGTACGTCTCATCGCATTCTTGGCCAAAAATAAAAATGACTAAGTTACTCCAAGGTCTTATCTATACCGAAGTGTCCAGCCAAACCCCCACTGTGTTTTTCACGAATAATATTCTCCCTCATAGAACAGCTGGGGATACACAATTGTCCTCCCTTAAAAAGAAATTTCTCCTGTATGTTGTAATCCAACCAAGGACTATTACCCCTTATCAAAGGGTTTTGGCACGCCTCATAGGCTTCTCTGAATCTGTGCCTGTTTTGTAAAGATCTCGTAAATGTTCAAAACCCAAAACCTGTACAGTTCTTTCCTATAAAAGTAGGGTTTTTCTACTTAATGCGTCAGCCACCTTATTTGCTTGTCCACTGATATGTTTCAGCACAAAATTAAAACTCTGTAAGTAATCCACCCATTTGGCATGTTTATGATTAAGTTTGTGTTGTTGCATTACATATTGTAATGCAGAATTATCTGAAAACAGCACGAACTCGTTCCCTAACAAATAATGCCTCCAATGTCTTAGAGCCTGTACCACTACGTAAAATTCCTTGTCATATGAGGAGTACTTCTGCCTACTCTCATTCAATTTTTCGCTGAAAAATGTTACAAGTCTTTCCTCCTGACTGAGTACAGCCCCGATTGTTGTTCCACTAGCATCACAACGTACCTGAAATAATTTTTGAAAATCTGGTAGCCTGAGAATCAGTCTTTCTGTTATCTTCTTTTTCAATAGTTGAAAACTTTTTTCTGTTGCTTCTGTCCATCGAAAAGGTTGGCTGGCCTTTTTGATGGTCTCCAACATAGGAGCACAAATTCCGCTGAAATTCTTAATAAACTTCCTATAGAAACTTGCTAATCCATGGAAACTACGTACCTCAAACAAATTCTTCGGTGACGGCCAATTTATTATTGTTTTTACCTTTTCCGGATCCATATTCAATTTGTTTTCTACTATCACAAATCCCAGATAAATTAACTCTCTTTGCAGAAACGTACATTTCTTCATATTTATTAATAACTTGTTTTGTTGTAGTTTTTCCAACACTTTGCGCACATGCCAGAAGTTTTCTTCTTTCGTTTTGCTAAAAATAAGAATGTCGTCCAAATAAACAATTACAAATTTCCCAATATACTCCTTTAGCATCTCATTCATGATTCTCATGAATGTGTTGGGTGCATTGCTCAACCCGAACGGCATGACCAACCATTCATATAATCCTTCATTTGTTTTAAAAGTTGTCTTCCACTCGTCTCCCTCTCGTATCCGAATCTGGTGATATCCGCTTTTTAAGTCTATTTTAGAGAAGTAAGCTGCCCCACTCAAACAGTCCATCATATCATCCATACGTGGTAACGGAAATCTGTACCGGATGGTGATTTTATTGATGGCCCTGGAATCGGTGCACATCTGCCATTCTCCTCCCTTTTTGGGGGCGAGAATTGTTGGTACAACACATGGGCTTAAACTCTCTCTGATTAATCCTTTGTCCAATAGTTCTTGCACCTATTTTCCGATTTCTTCATTATCCTTGGGGCTCATTCGATAGGCTGCCTTATTTGGTAAGCTGGCTCCAGGTATGAAATCGATATGGTGACTAATACTCCGCTTGGGAGGTAACTTATCTGGCAAGTCGTCCACTACTATATCTGTAAATTCTTCCAACATCTGTTGTATTTATATAGGTAAATCTGTGATTTCTGTATGCAATAGGACTGTCCTTGCCTTCTTGACTACAACATAACTTATTTCACTGTTCTCAACCTGCTTTAAAAACTGTTTTCCGCTCATTAGCAATGCCTTAGTTTCATTTACTTCAGTTGTTTCCTTCTCTTCTCTGATAGGCACAAGGGTATGCCTAACCCCATCTTTTTTGAACTTATAAAAGTTCATCACTCCATCGTGTGTCACCTTTCTATCATATTGCCAAGGTCTGCCCAATAAGATGTGACATACGTCCATCGGCATAATGTCGCAAATGATTTTATCCTTGTATCGTCCTATCTGAAATTCAACTTCATTATGTTCGTCCACCAGTAACTGGTGCCCCTTTTGTAGCCATGAAACTCGATACGGATTGGGGTGTTTTAAACGATTCAGTCCCAACTTCTCCACCATTTCTGTGGACACCAAATTGTCCGTACTTCCACTGTCTATTATCATCTTACAGCACTTACCCTATGATTTGCAAACTGTCCTGAACAGAGCTTTCTGCTGCGTCTGTTCGACACTCTCATCAACTGGTTTCAGTAACACCTTATGCAGCAATAAAGCTTCTCCCGTTTCTGGGGCATTCTCTGCCTCTTGAGGGGGTGCTACTGCTTCCTCCAGTTGCGCCACATATGCGCCTCGCTGTCCAGTTGAATCTGTTTCTGGGCACTCAAACGAGCAGTGCCCCCACTTGTGGCATCTATAGCACTGATAACTAGTTCCCCTTCCACGGCCATTTCCTCTGCCGCGTTGGAACGATCTGCCACCTCTCATTCCGTCTCCTTTTTCTGTTGTTCCCGAAGTCCTTGAACTGCTGGCTTCCTCGCTGTTGCTAGCAGTTCGGCCCCTGCCATAGGACTGGCCTCTTCCTCTGGTAGACCCTTGTCCTTTCCGGGCATTTTGTCTTCGGTTAAGTTTCTCCTCTGCTTTAATTGCGCTCTGGTATGCCTCCTCAGTATTGTTTGGAGACAAAATGCTTATTTCATCCAAAATATCCATTCTCAGCCCATTTACATATCTGGTTGTCCTTACTGCCATATCCTCTGTGTATCCAGCTCGCAAATTCACTCGATAAAACTCCTCTGTATACTCTTTCACAGTCAGTCCCCTCTGTCTCAAATTCTGTACCTGTCTATGTAACGCGATTTGATAATCCCTTGGCAAAAATCCGCCCTTCAATTTAGCTACCATCCTTGTCCAAGTTTTAATCGGTGTTTTGTTCAACCTCTTTCTCTCATTCTGGACACTGTCCCACCACAGGGCTGCGTGTCCTTTCAGCTTTGTTTCTACAAACTTGACCCTACGGTCTTCACTAACTTCCTCGCATTCAAAATACTTGTCCATCTCGCTAATCCAATCTAACACAACATCAATAGACAAACTGCCATCGTAAGTCGGGAGTTCTGGTTTTGGTCTGTTGTTTGACAATAAGACAGACTTCAGTAACTTCACTTCTGGTGATTCACCTTCATGCCCTTCTGCTTCCACTTCCACTTCTTCTTCACTCACATCACCCATTTCTGGATCTCTTCTCCTGCCTGCCTCTACTACTTCCAATCGAGCAGTAAGAACTCTGAGTTTTTCTCGTAATGCCTCATCTGCCATTCTACGAGCACCTCGGCCTTGTCCTCGTCTACCTATATCCATTTTCCCCAAATCTCTTCAACTCAAACTGCTCTGATACCACTCTGATGGGTCCCAGCCCACTTGGCAGCACTTTACACTTTTATGTATGATGGGGATAGGTTATGTGGCGAAAAAATATCTCTGTTCGCGGGTCTTTGTGATGGTGGTAGCTGGTGTAGTTAATGCGGGAATTAATTGACAGTACTCTGCCTCGAAACACGCCTTAACCCTAACCTTTCTCGCATTCTCCCGATTTTTCTTTGGTGATTTTGCTCTGAGGTATTCGCTGCCGTCGAGGGTTTGTTGGTCTCTGCAATAGAACTCTGTGTGCGTTATGCTGTGGGTTTGTTTGGCTCTGGATGCTGTCTAAGAACTTGAATCCGTTGTTTGTTCGTTTAATGGCAATGTTGTTTGATGGTAAAGGTTATTCAGCTTGGTTCCATGGCTTGACTCTGGTAAGTGGCTCTGCTATTTCCCTGTTCCTTGTATGCGTGGGTTTCAGGTTATATTACTCGCTTCTCGTTGTGGCTATTATGCCTGTTGTCTGTATTTATGCTATGGTTCTAGCTCAGTTCCTTCGTTGCTGTCAATGGCATTCACTGCATTTTTGCTATATGTCTTCTGGTTCTCTGATGTCTCTGGTTCGAATTCCATTTGGGTGTTATTTGTCTGTGGTTATTTGCTTTCTCAAAGTGCGGCACTGTCTTGGTTGGAAGCACAGGGCTTCTCAGGCACGCGTCCTCAATTTAAGACAGGTAACGAAACTCGTCTATGCTTCAATATGACTTTTTATCTGGTTCTAGGTCTAACCCAACTCGCTCCTTTCCTCGACAGTTTCTCGGTCTCGTTCAGGTTGTCATGCTATGGCGTCTGGCTGCGCTCTCCAAGTAAAACCCCTTTTGAAATTTTTGACTTTCTTCAAGTATTCTTATTTCCCCTGAGTATTCTTTACACCATACATTCTAATGCACTCGCATTTGTATTCTTCCAGGTCTTTGTTGGTGACCTGGGCGGCGTATCTTCCAACGCTTGGTTATTTTGTCGTTCTCTTCCTGGGTAGGCCTGAAACTTCAATCTCTGTCTGCAGTTTCGATTTCTACGGAAGACCCATCTCCTGGTCTAGTTTCTTAGTCACTTTGTATGCTTGTCCGACTGTAATTGGATTTTTTCGCTTCTGTGTGAGATGTATAAAGATTTTGGGACCACTGGTCGTTTGTTTTGTTCAAACCCTAACTCGGGGTTTTTCTATTTTGCAAGGGTTTCCGACTTTCAGTCGTGCTCGGCTCTGTTTATGTTTTAATAGTCTCTGTCCTTCGTAACATTGTTCGGCTCTACCATTAGTACTGTAAATTTGGTTCTTTGATAATTGAAATGAAATTTTGAATGTAAAAGAGACTGTATAGTTTTTAGTTACCTCTGCGTATTCGGGTTCTGGATTGTCATTCGTCCTTTTGTGTATTCGAACGTTGGAAAAGTTTGTGAACGTTGCTATATGAATTCTCTGTCGTTGTTATCTGAATATCATGAACTGGAACTGTTTCTCAACCGCGTGCGAGAATGAATTGATGACTGGTAGTTTGGTAACTATGAATTCACTGTGATTCCGTCTATTTGCTTAGTATTTGACTGTGAATAATGTTTGCACAGTAGCCATAACAAATTAATGAATAGTAATGATACAGTAACTTGACAGATAGTGAAAACGTAAGTGAATTTTAAGCAAACACTTGTACAAATGATCTAGATGGACAATGGCTTCTCTGTTTAGAATGCTCGGTCTTTTTCTATTTCCTTTCCTTCTTAATTAACTCAACTCTCCTCTCCTGAACTGAACCCCATTCTGTTACATTTGTTTTGACTTTATAGCCCTCTGTTTTTCAGTTGATGCTTACAGTTAATTTAACTGTTACAGAATATGGTTACAGAATTTCTACTTATGTCAATAACTACATCCATTCGGTATTCCAAGACTTGTAGGAACAATTGGTTGTTATTTTCCTAATTACATGGACTACTCTCTAATTAATCAATTGAAGCTACAATAATCCTAACTGAAAAATAAAAAGAGGTATCTAATTTTACTGACTTTGTAAAATAAAATTAAAGAAAAATTATTCCCATAAGAATTTGACAATTCAATCGATCACTAGCTTTTGAACCTAGTTGGAGTTCTTTCTGCCCAATTACGGTGAGTTGGATGCTCCGGCATCATCAAATCTCTCATATTCCATTGTATTCATGTATAAAAGAAGTAAATGTAATCCATTAATATATATTGAAGTCAATGCAATCCATCAATATTCATTGAAATAAATGCAATCAATTAATTTAATCACACTTAAACTAATGCATTAGTTGAAATTAAGATCATTATTTTCTATACACTTTAATGATATAACTCTCACTATGAAATACATATGTAATTATTTCCATATTCAACATAATATTAACGTGTAGCACATTAAAAAGTAATACTAAAATTTAAAAAAAAAAAATACACTAAAATTTAATTAGTCTTATAAATATAATAAATTCAAAATTAAAATAAAACTTTCCAAATTATAATACTTTCTGATTCAATTTTTAAGTATATAATGTGATACTTATCCATTTAAATGAAAAATAATAATTCCGACCCATAATAAATTCATAACTTAAAATTAAATTTTATAAAAAAATTAAATCAACTTTCACTTTTCATTATCTAAAATTAATTTATAACCGAGCATTGAATCAGTTTGCCCTTTTAGGACCAAAAAATAAATAAATCAACTTGAAGTGTATAAAAAGTTAAAATATCTTCAAATTACTATAATTCAGAAATCAAGATGATTTTGCGTTAATCGTCATAATTTCTAGCAAACCAAACATTCAACACATGTCCCTCCAAAGATTTAGACGCCTTTTAACTTTGAATACAAGGAACCTACAACTTTAAGGAGGACTTAAGATATCTCTTCAAGATAGGTATAATTGAATACTTTAATACTTTATATCGAAAGCCATTATATCAATTTTAATGGGTCCATGGATATATCTTAACTCTAGATGATAACGCATTGTTGTTTTTTTATTATCATTATTAATCTCTATGGTTAATATTTAATCTTTAATATCTATAGAGATATATAGCTCAAGCTATCTAACTAAAAAAACGAGAAATGATTTAAATCTACCAAGCTATCTTTATTCGGAAATGTTTAGATACGTTTATGATCATTTTCACCGGTGAAATGATGTTGGCCCTAGGAGAAGGGGGATTGAAATGCAAAGACCTCGAGAAATTACTATTGATCAAGTTGGATTGCAAGCTTGTGCCCCGAGAAATTACTATTGATCAAGTTGGATTGCAAGCTTGTGCCCCGAATATAGATTAAAAGTAAACATATTTTAAAAAATAAATAAAAAATTTAAAACAAAAATATTTGGTCATGTTTGTTGTGTTTGCAGTGATTAAGTTGAGAGGCTCATTTTATAGCTCAGTATGAGGGGATGGGTAAGTTTCTATAGCTCAGTGTGAGGGAATGTGTAAATTTGTATGTTCGACTGTTCCCCTATAAAATAAAATTAAAAATTAAAAATTATGTTCTAAATAGAAAAATAATATTGGCTATAATAAAAAAAATGAATATGTTGTAAAATAATTAGAAGTAAAAAAAAAATTGAGTAAGATGTTTAAATCTTATAGTTTGGTTGGTTATTAATAAAATATTTTAATACAAATTAATATTAACATACACTTAAATATGTATATATAAAATTAAGTTTTTATGATTAAAACGTTTATTTGGTCCTATATAAACTCTATTTAGCATTCAAAAATACAATTACAATAAAAAAATTGAGTTGTCTTTAGTGCGACTTTTTGGAAGCTTTTCCAGTGGGTTTTTCCAGTCTAATTTCTTTAAAATCCGGCAAGAATTTATTGAAATCACAAGTTTGATGGGTAACTCTTGCACAATCCAAGTGCTCTAGAGGTTTTTCAGGGTGTTGAATCCATATATACAGTCAAAAAACCAGTCTAAATAACACAAATAAAGATTTCACCTCAATTTTTTCACTGGATTCCGGCACCGAAATTCCAAAAAGTCGCACTAAAGACAACTCCATAAAAAATGACACATTGTATTTTACACTATAAATAAATTTGCATGTGAAGAAATTTGATCCCTCTCGGCTCATGTTAGATTCATACTTAAAATGGATCTATGCTGGTGTTACACAAGTTCACAATCTGGAAACTATAACAGAAAAGGCAAGAAATATATAAAATTAAATCAACAGTAAACTCAACAAGAATTGTTATATATTATTACTTCTCCATTCAATTTGGGTTAATATTTGGGATTTCAAAATAATATTGATATTTTAATAAAATATCAAGAAGATGTGTATTTTATTCAATTCTTAATATGAAAGTAACATTAAAAAATATTAATAACAAAAAAATTAATGTAAGTTAAAAAAAAAAAAAAATTCAATATGTACAATGAATAAATTATTTCAACATCATATATATAACAACAAAAAAATCCATGTGGGTTATAAATACAATATTTTTATATACATGTTTGAGTAAAATATTTCAACATATATATATATATATATAACAATGATAGGTCCTTTCTAATTCAGACATAAAAAAGCTTTGTAATTCTTTCAATGTTTAATATGTAATTGATATAAAATATTAATACGAAAAATAATTTAATGTCTATGTACATATTAAAAGATTATATTCCATGGATATACTGTTCACATCCCAATATGAAAGGGATATGTATTAAAAAATACTAATAACAAAGAAACATTTTAATGTGAACAATGTGTGACTTAGAAATTATATATTTCACTATAAACACATCAATTTTATACATACTACATTAAATAATATTTGTGTGTTTGGGAGAGAAAAATACCCTATATATATGTATTCATATGAATTATTAATAGTTTAATAAAATTAAAATTACAATACTTTTAGATATAGACATGTGAAATTTATATAAATATAAATAAAAAATTGAAAACTAACATAAATCTATTTTAATTTCATATCTATTAAAAGTTGAAAAATTCAAATTCCTTAAAAATAAATATTTTTCAAAATTCACATTTAAAATTAAATTTACATTTTGAAAAATTTAATTACTCTTCACATTTAATATATTTCAAATTAAAATAAATATATATTAATTTATAAACAATAACCATATATATATATATATATATATATATATATATATATAATATATATATATATATCAGGGGCTTCCTCTGAAGGAGAAAATGAAGTTTGTTGTGCAATTTCTATATCTTCTGTGATGAATACACGAACTCTTACACAAATCCGTACACGAACCTCTGGATCTTCACACAACAACGCTCTTTAACGACCTCCTGCCAATATGAGAAAAACGCCCCTCGATCCTCAGTGAACCTCTCCTCTCACAAAATATTTAGAATAACATAACAGAACAAAAACTCATGTGGAACAATTTGGAACACTTCTCTCTTTTATTGATTTCAAAAGATGGATTACAATGTTGGAAGACTTTGAGAAACTTCAATCAGAGATACCAGATGCTACACCTTAAAATAAGATGCAATCCAGAGGCTACCTGGCCCTTTGAAGACTCTACATTCAAATTCTTTGAAACAATACAGATTCCAATGTAATGAGTTCAACCACTTTAGGTTCTTACCAAGGTTGTTAGGCCCTGATACGCAGGCTTTTCAAACTCGATTCTAAAAGATACTTTCTTCGTGATGGAAGCAGATCGAACACAGATGTTCGCAGATGTAGAGCATAAAGACTATCTCAGACCCAAAAACGAAAAGAATCTCACTCTCAGACTCTCAACTCTGAATTCCCCAATGAGCCTTACTTATCCCTTTTTATAGGATGAGAAGGGGACAAACATCAGACAATCTAACATACAATTTTTGTACTGAGATTCCAAGATGTGGATCAAATCATACCAAAAGTTGGAGAAGTGCTCCAAGTGTCGAAATTTTATAATTTTTACACAGTAGAGATTATTCCAAATCCTACGGAAAGATATTGAGAATTTACAATGTGGATATTTTGTCGGAAATAACACTAAAATTGGTCACTATCAAAGTCAAGTGACAAGACATTACTATACATTGTGGATGCTTTTTAGGATAATCCCACGAGAACCCTTGGAGTCCTTTAAGTTATGTTCCCAAATGTATTTGTACCAGGGAATCTGCCATTATTATGATGATATGCCCCACTAGTCTCCCATGATTTTGTATAAATCCTTTGTACAATCATTGGTTTCCCAAGGATAATCTGATGGTTTGTTTTTGTTAAGACTAACCAATGATGATGTCCTCTCATAAAGTAGCCCAATATGCAATCATCAAATATTTTTTCTAGATTTGAAATAGTCTTACAAGGTTGGTGAAAACAATCCATGCACTCCTAGCAATCGTTTTGAAAGCCTCTTTCAAAATACTTTGGATCCATAGCAATCTTATTTATCCCATACCATCTCCACCGTTCCTGTAACCAATCTGGTTGCAATAGTAACTGTGTAATGAAGATAGGTCCAAATTTCAATAATGTATAATGTGTTTCTAATCTTTCTTCTCTGCATAACGGATCACACCAGAGACCTTTATAGGCCTCGAAATTATAGACAATGTCAGGAAATACAAGGCTCGAATCTTTTTGTGGCCACATTATCCTTGCAAGGTGTTAAGAATATCTGGTTCTATTGATGGTATAATATTTATGAAATGTTTTGGTTCTATTGCTTCCCTCATTCGATATCAGACTGAGATCATGAAAACTTTCCCTTAATGCCTCGTCTGCAGGATCAAAATACATCATTGAATTCTTATACTCCATATCATGTATCCAAGTGTTGGACATAGGGTAAATCTTTCTTTCTAGTACAAGGTGTTGTCCCGATGAGGTTGTAGATTTGCATCCATTACTATGGTGTTTCTTAATTGCCAAGTGGGTTTCCATTTTTCAACATAGATCGGCCATGGTGTGTTGTCTGGGATATTTATGAGATTTTCTTATTGTGTTTTGGGGTCCCATTTAGTGACAATTATCATTAGCTGGTTTTCCTTTTTTCAGGTATTCCTGACTCAAAAGTCGGGAAGACAATTTTTATCTCCTTTTATATGCTCAACATCAAAATCAAAATTTGCAAATAAGGCTTGCCATCTGGAAATCTTGGATTCTCTGGGCTTTTTGAAGTCTTTTGTTAACACTTTCTTTAAAGCATAAGCATCAATCCTGAGAAGATACCTTTTATGTATGAGGTTGATGTCAAATTTATCTATACAATTCCATGCAACTTTTACCTCTTTCTCAATTGTAGAATAGTTTTGTTCTGCTTGGTTCCAAGTAACTGAAGCCAACTGTATAACTTGTTCTTCACCTTCTTTGGTTTGCTTGAGAATACCCCCCTATCCAATGTTACTAGCGTCACTTTCTACAATCTTTGGCAAATATTCAACTGCAAGGTAGAGGATAGGCAATGTCTTTACCTTGGATTTTATTTTTCTGATGGCAGTGGTATGTTCTGGAGTCCAAGGCACTGGATCCTTTTTCAATCTTTGATTCAACAATTTTTTGTCATGGGCACATCATTTTTAGAAGTTGCTGACGTAGTTCAAACAACCTAGGAATCTTTACAATTGTGCCTTATATGTGATTATATCGGGAAATTTGTCAGCAAATTCAAGTGCATGCTTTTGCAATATGATCTATCCATCTTCAATAGTGTGTCTTAGGAATTTGATCTTTGTTTGAAACAATTCCATTTTCTTCTTACTTAATATGAGCCCATTTCTTTTGACTACCCGTGTAAAAATATGTACATGCTTGAAATTTTCTTCTACAGATTTAAAGAAAACTAACACATCATCAATATATACAATAAGCCAATCGAAGTATGGCTTAAAGACCTGATCCATAACCTTTTGAAATTTGGATGGTGCATGTTTCAGACCAAAGGGCATGACATTCCAGTCATAATGGTCAGCAGGAATGCTGAGGGCAATGTTAAATCTATATTCTTCTTTTATCGCAACCTACCAAAACCTAGATTTCATATCAAATTTGGAGAAAACCTTAGCTCCTGCTATTCAACTTATCAGGGTTCCTTTGTGGGGAATAGGATATGTATCATCTGCTAGTACATAATTTAGAGGTTTGTAATTTATGACTAATCTGGGAACACCTCTAATATGTTCTGAGTGTTTATTTACATAGAATCTGTAGCAGTTCCAAGGACTGCTAGATTCTCTGATCAACCCTCTTTTTAAGAGATCTAAGATTTCTTTTTGGCACAGAGTTATGTATTCACTATTCATAGGTATGGCTCGACTCTTGCATGATTTTCTGTCATATTCTTCTTTGAAAGGCAATGAAACTCTGTGTTGTTTTTTATGCTAGAAAGCATTTGGGTTTTCAGAACAACAATCCTTTCTAATTTTTCTTTGAGCTCTGAGATATTTTGTTGTACCTTTGGGGACTGTAGTTTTTCTTTTGTTCTGATAGAGGACTTGAGGTTTTTTAATTCTCCCAGTTTTCTTTCCGTCATATTAACTTCTTGTATAGTCTGAACCATGGTGGACATTCTTGGTGTTGAAATAAAAGGCAATGTGATGGTCTGTAAGAAAACTTTGTCATCAGGGACAAATATAAAATAACCATCTTTTCCATTTCGTAATCTGACTAATCCATGCAATTCAACAACATCAAGAAAAATGTTTCCTAAAATACAGTCAATTAGAATATTTCCAGCTGCAAATTTCATTTTCATACAATATCTTGAAAAACAAAGAGTTGCACTAGAGACTTCATATTGAAAATATTGTGTACCTACCCTAGTGATTTTTCTATATGCAGGTGTCCAATATTTGGCTAGGATCACTTTTTTGTTTAAAACATTGATGTTTGCACTTGAATCTATTAATGTTCTGAGAGTGAAGATTTATCCTTGTATATTAACATTTAATAATACATGGTGTTTCTAATACTGAATGGTCATGATATTCATATTGCCAAATCCTATGCCACTGTTCTACATATCTTCAAAAATATCTACATTAGGATTTTCTGTTGGTTCTTGCCATTTTTATTTTTCCATCTGAGAGAATTTTTCTTTTAGCTCAATTATTTCCTTTTTTAAATGTTGAATCTCATGAATGACTTCTCCTAAAGTCAAAGACCTTGGTTTTGTATGCTATTGGTTTCTTTGAAAATATTTTGTGTTTTTCTCATAAGAGGCGTCAACAAACAATGCTTTAGAAATATCACCTTTTGAGGTATTACCAAGATCCCTGTGTCTGATTTGTAAAAAAATTCTAGAAGTTTTTCTTTCATTTCTCCTTCTGCAAACATCTTGATGTCTACAAAAACTTTAGATTCATCATCATCAATAGTGTGTTCCATACATACGTTCTCTTTGGTTGGTGCCTTTTCTGTTTCTGTTTCTAAGCTAAAATTTGAGTCTATCTCGGAAGGGCTACAATGGAATTCATCAATATCCGTGCAATTGCACAATTGGGCATTCACTTGTTCTTCACTATGTTCGGACTCAGATAAATCCGAACTAGATGATTCTGATGAACTGCAACAATTTTGCTTCGTTAGGTGTACTTCTTCCTTGAAGTGGATTTGGGGTCTTCTAGAGGCATACTCTTGTGCCCTTTTACCTCTATTTGTTCTTGGCTCTCTTCCTTGAGGACATTTATTTGCAGTATGTCCAGTCTGGCCACATAACCAGCAAATAATCATATTTTTCTTTGAGAAGTAAGATGGATATATTTGGGCTCATAGTAATGCGTTTGGGCACTATTTTATATGATCCTTTCTTGTGCTTATTTGCCTTGTGAAGGTGACTTTTAACAGTCTATTTATGACCCTTTTTCTGTGTTTTTCTGAATTTTCTTCTTTGCACAATTGGGTCATCAATAGCGAATCCATATCTACTGCAAATTGACTTGCTGTTAGGTAGCCTAGACATCTTTTGTAAGGACTTATTGAATTTCATGCTGGTACAAAGTCCTACCAAAGCTTTTGTTATGTTGCAATATATCTCTCCCCATGTGTAGTTTTAAAAAGAAGTTTGAAACACTCCTTGTTGTTGGATGTACTCAACAAATTTGGATGGTAATGTTGCTAAATATACTTGTTTCCACAGGTCATTTTGACTTTCTTTTACTTCAAATTATTTGTGTCTAATCTCTGTGGAAATCTTCAAATTGAGACATTTTCTTACACTTGAGATTCATCAAGGTCATCTCATGTTTATTTGCAATTTCTATTGTTGCTCCACACTAGTGTTCTAAGACGAAGGAGGCCAATGCTCCAACCATTTTATTTTTGGGTTCACCATTTTCATTGTGGATAACATCTCTATCTTAGTCTTTAACAACTTTTGCTTCCTTTTTTGCGATTAGTTTAGGGGAAGATTATACTTCCCACCATCTCTGTAGGGTGCCTGTAAAGCACTGAATGAGAGTTTTACAAGATTCAACTTCAGATTTTCCTCTCATACACATAAGCTTATATTCAATGTACATTTTGGTCAATCATTTTCCTAATTTGACCAGCACTTAAACCATCAATATTCCATTCCTTATAAGGTTCAGACTAAAAGGTATGAGTTTCTGGCATCTTCCCTTTGCCATTGAGGTCAAGAGTTGGATATCTGGTGAATTGGCTAAACAGAGGTTCATATATAGGCAAAATATGTTGTCCTGAGGATCCTAACTCTTCTTCTTTGGTCATGGTCTCTATGAAAAGAGAATAGGATTCACTAAAAGATTCTTTAGAGCCAGTGTGTTTCTTTGGTTTTTCTTGAGGGAATAGAAAGGGAAACTTTTCTACAGGTTTTGTGGCATGTTGAATAGGTACATGGTGGCTAAATAACATAGAGGTTGAGATATTTTTATCTTTGGGAGATACAACAAGTTGCTCAAAATTTCCAGAAAGTTTTTCCATAAGAGTTTGAGTAGAGTCGAACTCAAAATATACATTTTCCTCTATGCTTTTAATTTATGCTATTAGTTATCTAACAAAAACTTTTAATACAAAAACTAAAAAGTTGACATCATTCAAAGTTTTATTCACACTATGTACATCAACTAATAGTGAGTCAAAACATTCCTTTTGTTCACAAGTTTTTACCATATTCATTTCTAGCCCTTTAATTGTTGTATTTATCCAGTTTATTTGTTCACTAGCCTTATGTATCCTTCCATCTATTCCTAGGGCTGAATCATCTTTTAATACTAAAGGAATGGCCTTGGCTGAGTTGCTAGCTTCTCCTAGCATAATTCCCTTGTATGGAGGGAATGTGGTACTTGTTTCTACCTTGTTTCCATGACAAGTTGTCCAAAAATGTTTTTGTGCAGATGAAGTTTTCACATCTACCATATGTACTTCTAGTTGTTCCTTTAATTTCTTCCAGACATAAAAAGAGATCCATGAGTTTGCTTCTTCCGTGTACTTTTTCCATTCCAGAGAAAGAGAATATTTTTCATCAACAAATGTGCTAACACTAAATTCTCTAGATTCAGGATGTGTATAGAGATCCCAATTTAGCATATTCTTCACCCATTATTTATTAATCTTGTGTTTGGGACACCGATCCATGAGGGAGAATAATTTATACATTTCTAGAAACATATACTAATCAAATTAATTTTTAAGCTACATAAAAAGTTACACATTAAAATAACTTATTAGATACTAATATCAACTCATGCACTTGTTAAGAACCTTTAAATGTCTATAGTGTGGAGTCATCTACATGCTCATCTATGCACCTTTCTAAGAAAGTAATAACTCCAATATAGATTATATTAAGATGTTATAAATTGTTGTTAAAAACTAGAGTAATTATGAATTATTTGTAATTGCCACCAATTTTTTCAATTTTCGTTTTCCTTGACTTGTACATTTTTTATACACTTTCCTAACAAAGGCTCTCATACACCTTTAATCAATCCAACTAATTTAATATATTATTTAAATTTTTTACATAACATATATATATATATAATATATATATATATAATATATTATATATATAATTATATATATATAATATATATATATAATTAAAAGAAATCAAATCACAAACAAGCAAATGAAGCAAAAGTAGATATTTCTACGCATGCAATATCGTTTTTCCTAACAAAAGTGTTATGCAGTTTATGCAAACTTACTAATACAATATATCATCTGTTGAAAATTGGCATTTCAGGGGGTGAAATTAATAAAAATAGAATTTCTAAAAATAGTCTAAAAATAGAAAGTCTCAAGTATGACTTTCCAAAAATAGTAAATAACCTTACATCAATTGGTAATCAAGCATTGCTGATGAAAATCCATTTTGATCATCAATCAATCCTAATTGTTCAATTTCAACTTAATCATCAATATTATTATTATTATTATTAAAAAGAAATTCAAATCTCTCAATCATGATACTCAATCATGTCATGTGTAATTCCCCTCAACTAATTCATATGTTACTCTCTCTCTCTTTAATGCTCTTACACACCTTTTACACTGTCTTACACACTTTAATGATTTGTCATAAAAATATTCCTCTTACACCTCTTTAATTCATAAGTTACACTTCTCTCCTAAATGCATAAGGTACACTCCTCTCCTTTATGACATAATTTACAATCCAATTTTGGCATATGTAACTCCTCCTCAAGGAATGTGTATTTCTCCTCCTTTATGTCAATAATGCATTTCCCCTGCTATATATGTGTGTCTCATATCATCTCAACTCACTTACTTGGGCATTGTGAATTCGAAATTGAGAGGTAGTTGGAGAGACTTAAAGGAGATTTTGAGAGAGAGAGACTTGAAGAGTAAGAAAATCTTGGAGAATCAAAGTTATTTAGTGTTTGAATTAGCTACTGTTATTAGAGATATTCTTCAGATTCGGGCGAACTTATTCATTATCTCATTGTACTTTGTATCTTTGCTAAACAATTGATTTCTAATAGAAGAAGAATCTGGTTGGGTTTTTCCCTTGTGGGTCTTGCCCTAGTAATTGACCTAACTTCTCTGTCTCATTGAGTTCTTGGTTGTCTTTCATTGGGCATATGATTTATATGGTTTATGTTCTATCTACAATTACTTAAATTATTTTACAGCATAAAGAAGTTCTGGATTTAAGTGATTGTAACAACATAGAACATTAAAATTTCAACATCATTCACATATATACCCTTTATCAAAAGCTTCAACAAAGTGAAAACAATGAAGCAACCCCATGCAATATTGTTCCTCATAACAAAACCTCCCATATACCTTTAAGAAATCTAACTAATTCTATATATCATTTGGAAATTTTCCAAACATAATCAAACATATACATTTCATTATAATTTCGTCAATGTGCAAACACTAAAGTAATTAAATATTCAGTCCCATTTAATTTTGTTCTTCTATTAAAGTTGTAGTAAGGATGTTGAACTATCAATCAAGATGTTTTCATCCGTGGAAGAAATATGCCCAATCAAGCTAGAAGTATATTTTACGGAATCTAAATTATACATTTATTTTGTTAAAGTAACTTTTACTTACATTTATGTGATCTTATTTGGGTGATTATAATTATTGGTCATGATTAGGTAGAGTGGTTTCTATAGAAAGGGGTTTGTTACTAGTTTGTAGCAGGTAGTTGAAAATAGTTGGATGTGAGGGATTCTCTCAAAAAATATAGTTCCTAGCTTGGTGAGAGGTTGATAGATTTTCTCAATTGATTGATTGCATGATCAAGATAGCTTGTCTATCTTGAGAAATCATTGATGTATTTATATGTGTATCATTATTTGATTATTTAATTGAGAATTTTTTTACGCATTTTAAATTTGATATAAGAGTAGATCTGGTTCTGGTTCCCTCATGGGAGGGACCAAGAAAATAGAAGCATGTCAGGTTAATTTGTTGTAGGAGTAGATTAGAGTGGAGAGCACAATAGCTTGTATATGGCATTTTGTGTGTCCTTGATTTGTCCATGTTTGATGAGATCACCTTGGTGGTGATAAATAATTGATTATAGATGATGCATCAACTCCATGAAGATCTTATGGAGACTTGTTTTCATGGAGGATATATCACACTAAGCTACTGTTTATGTGATATGAGGAGTGTTGTTGAGTTTTGGGCAACCTCAACCACATGATTCATCATGGACTCATCCAACCAAGTTGAGACAAATGTCTAAATGTTGGAGAGTGTTATCAAATAGTTAGACAAGCATGCGCTAGTCAAATCCCATGTATGGAAAATTTATACCGAGTGCAACAAAGTGATGCCCAAGTCTTCATGGGTGTAGATAGAGGAGATTGTGAGCCGCAAAAGTGTGAATACAACATTGGCATTAATGGAGTAGAGCTTAATGACTATGGAACCTAATAATGGGAGTAGTTAGTCTATAATACGATACATCGGTCCTTATTCCCTGGTTAGTTGAAATTAATATCCATGGAATTTTAATGTTTCTACCATGAGTCATTGACACTAAGAGATGTAAAGAACCATGCCATTTCCATAAGAATTGCTTTTTTGAATAGGAATAAATGAATACAATTGAGGTTAGAAAGTTATGGGGAAGAATTCACAAAATAATTGGGGATGTTTCTACAAGATTTGAGTCTTATTGAGGTGAGTGAGAGGGAGATGTAGTTGAACCCCTATCATATTGGAAGTGTCTAGAAATGTATCCCAACCTATTTGAAGATTAGATGCCTTAGCAAAGATAAGTGAAATAAAGACATAGATCCCTATATCGTGCCTTGGAATTAGAAATCTAGAAAGGTATCGAGCTTAGATAACTCAATACAGATGTAGTTATTTTGTTAGAATTAACTACTCTAACAAATGATAATTAAATAAGGGAGATAAGAGACAATCATTGAATCAAAATACTTAATATGAAGAAAAATATGTCCAAAATGATTAAGATGAAGACACCAAGTTTATGCATGACTCTAGAGAAGGAAGACTAAGCTAGTTGAGGAGGAAAAGTAAAATCTATGCATGGTGATGAAATGAAAATGGGATTGTAATTGTTGTCCATTTAATAAAGAATTTGGGATGCTTGTTGTACCTAATTTAAAATGATGTGTTGTAAGGGGTGCATGATCAATTGTATCTAGCACCCCAAAGTTCTGGTCAAAGATGTAAAACTTAGCCATAGGTAAGTGTTATTTCCCCCCAGTGTTTATAAGCCCTATTGAGTCATGCCCACATAGATTAAAGTGGTAGCACATATCCTTCTTATAGAGAGGATGTGACATCAAGTTGTGGAATCAACCACTTAGATAGCTATGAGGGTGGAAAATGGTATCTTATCTATGTCTGATGTGGAATAGAGAAGCTAATACTTCTTCAATTAATGGGGGAATGTCATATCAAATAATATCATAATCAGAGGAACTGAGTTAAATAGAGTTTAACATGTTGATGAACCATGCAGGTGAAAAGGATTCCCAAAGAACTGGTTACTATAGCGGATAGTACCCATGTATCTTAGTAGATAAATTTATTTTTATATAGACATCAATTATCAATTGTTTGCAAGAAGCAACAAGTTCATGTAATAATCAATTATATGTAGGTACTATTAAACACACATGGGCAACCAGAACAATATGAAAGATAAACATGAGAATACAATTTTATTAACAACTGATATACATTTATAGTACATTGTTTGACCGTTGGGTTCCACATCGCAAGGTCTCTTGGACTCCTTTTGTCCATTCAGCTTCCACACTAACCCATTGAGGATAAGGTGTCCAACATTCCCCCTTTAATCCGAAGGGTTATGTATGAGTCCAAGAAGAGAGCTGTAATACAAAAATGTGCAAAAAATGCATGGCAGCACTAGGCTGAATGTGCTCTATGAAATGTTGGTATAAAGGGTGGTGGTTTAAGGATGGCCACCAACACTGGAACGCTTAGTGCAGTTCCCGGAACTCTTCCAAACCTGGCAAGAAGCTGAAGTCTTCTGCTAGAGGAAGTGATCCTATTGTTTTAAAGAGGGAAACCTTCAACCATAAAAGGGAGGTCTCACCCCGCATAAAAGGTAAAACTTCAACCTGAAAAAGGGAAGTCTCAACCTGTGATGGTTTAAGGATGACCAACAACTCTGGAATGCTTAATGCAATTCTTGGAACTCTTCCAAAACTGGCAAGATGCTGGTGTCTTCTGCTAGAGGAAGTGTCTTCAATTCTATTCCTGGAATTCTTCCGAAACTGGCAAGAAGCGGAAGTCTTCTGCTAGAGGAAGTGTCCCATATTACCAACTGAAGGCATGTTTAGGGGCATCTTTGTCTTTGGCTACGACTCTGAAACTAGTGTGGTAGGTTGTGGCTCAGGCTCGCTTGATGTGACTTTGAAGCTTGTAGATGACCATCATTTCCCCCCCTGTCAGACACAAGGTGAGATGATGGAGAAAACTCAACTGCAAGACTGTTCAATACTCTGGAACAAGTTCTGACATGTGATTGGAATATCTTCTTGGCTGTTGATGCCCATTGCCAACAAGCGATCCATCCAAGATGAATCTTTGTTCTTGCAGGACGTTTGTTTCTGAAGTATCTGTGTGAAGAAAGGGTGGTTTTATGACAGTGCTTACATGGATGAAGATCAAAACAGTGATCTTTCAAATGGCCAACTCGGTGACAGTGTTGGCATTTCACAATCTGTTGTTGTTGTCGCTGCTGTGGAAGAGGGGCAGAATCTGGAACAGCTGAAGGTGAACTGTCATGAGGAGCAGGTGAACTGTCATAAATGAATCCAACACTCTGAAACTGAATGGGCTTGGAGTAGTTTGGAATATGAAAAGACAAGTCCTTGTCATATCCAAGATTAGTTCTGTGCTTGTTGTGGACAAGCTGTTCCCAAGGTCTGATGATGGGCTTGGCAAGTACAAACTGAACTTCTGGATCTACATGTACAACTGTTGCTTTATGGGGTACTAAATCTGAATGAACTGTAACATTATTGACTTGCTACTGATGGGTGGTTGTCTCAATGTTCTGAACAAAAATAGGTTCAGAATGATGTCTATTTTGGTGTAGCTCTTCTTGCTGTAGCTGTGATTCAAGCTGCAAAAAATCGATCTTTTCCTGTGCATTATGCAGGCAGGTCTGAATGTCACAGAGAGTGTCTTTGTTGATGTTTACCATCCCATTGTCATTGGATTGTATCAAAATATTTAATAAATCTAATACATCATAAATTAAATCCATTTTGACTTACGACAAAAGAGTACTGAAGCAGCTCTGCTTTTTTTGTAAGCTAGAGGAAAAAATGGAAATTAATAAAGTGGCTTGGATATAAGTCTTCTAAAAAATCTGCAGCAATGAGGCGATGTCTCTATAAGAGACCAAACTGTTATACAACTTGTCTGCAATTTTCTTCAACACTTCTTCACGATTCACATATCTTTTACCACCATCTTCAAAGATTGCACAAACTAATTATATCCAAAAATGAAAAAAAAATTAGCAATGGAATCAAAACCTCCACGCTAAATTTCAACTCCTCCAATCAAATCCTTTGTCTCGAATCTTTCATGAATATATGCACTTTTCCAGAAACCTTACAGCAGTGTGTTTCAAGACCTCCTGACTCAAAATTTTGAACAAACAAACCCTAAATTGTATAGACACAACTATTGATGCACAATGAATATGTGATCTCTGAAATATATGTATGTAGCTTAAACTAGAATTTAAGCTTTAGAGAGGGAGACTTAATCAATGCTTCCACATAAACATTCAATGCACCACGACAGATTCAAACTTCACTGTTAATATAGATTCTCTGGGCCTCTCCCCACACTTGGTGTCAGTCTGTTTGAAGAATAGTATGTTTGAGTTTGTGCCGAGCCCACTCCTTTGCGCTGGCATACAAACCAAGCAAGATTGTATGCGCAAACTGGGAATTACTGTGCTTGATTCTACTTGCAAAGGCGACCTCTCAGATCTGGCAGCTTGTCAGGCATGCAAGGATAGTGAAGGCCTTGTTGAGAGAGAGCTGGTAAAAATGTACACAAACTTGACAAACGTGGTAAATACTAAGATATGCTACTAGTTCAAGGTTCTGTATGCCGTTGGAGTGGCTAATGAATTCGGCCCCAAGACTGAAAGCACAGCTTAGTGTATCCTCAGTTTTTCCTTCGTTCGAACCACATCGTGTGGCCAAGTTTTGGCTTACGGTTTCATGGGCGCTGCTATGGCCCTCCTGATCTGCGTTCTCGGGTTTGTCCAATTGCAAGATTTCAATTTTATTCAGAATTCTCTAGCGAAAATCCAATTTTTTGTATCCCATTCACCGCACCGTTCAAAAGGAGTTCTCAGAATGTCACTGCTCCAGAATAGCTGCGGTCCCTTACTGCTGCTAACAGGTTACAGGTGCCCTTGATTCATCAATCACTCAGTACTTTCACTTCGCGTCATCCATTGAGACACATTGCCTAGGACAAACCGCAACCTTTCTTTCCTCACAAACTCTCCTTCTTTCTTGAGAGATGGACCATTGCATTTACCACGCTTCCGCCCAACAATTGTATGCACTAGGCCGATGCAACTAACAGAGAAGGGAGCGTTATATAAATAATGTAACAATAGAGATATGGAGCGTTCAGAGTGATAGAGGGAGGTGATATGACACAATAATAATAGGACAACGTTATATATGTCAGGCCAACGTGGATGGCAACATAGGAAACGTTTTTGGGCAGCGTAGGTGGTATGGAAATGGTTAAAATACTATGGCGGTAACTCCAGGCAGCGCAGGTGATATATTTAGTGGGATTCAGTGGTAGGTATGCAAAAGCAGTAATTCATCCAAGAAACCTACTGACTGTGTATCCATAAAAGCAGTATATCTTATTCCTATAGCAGATTATAGCCGATATTCCGTATTTAACAGGCCATATCACAGTTCATTAAGGGCAGAACGATACGAGAAGTCACAAATACCTATGTAAGAAGTGGTGAATGGCTCTGAATCCCTGGAAAGTATTAATTCGTTCAATCCTGTGAACAATTCTGTAAATTAAAACTCCAAGAAACCCGGTGTGTGTGCATCGATGAAAGCAAATTTGTGGTCAGCGTGCCGATCAATCCGTTTGAAAGAAGAATGAGAAGAAGGCTGCTTCTGCGCCCTCATCCTCCGTGACTGGAAATCGTGGTGCTGCTCAATCGAGCTCGGCTGCCGTAGGCGCCACCCCTCTTGTTGCTGTCCCTCAGCAAGCGCAATTCACAGGAAGCTTTGAATAAACAATTCGACCACCGCAACAAGGAATCATGTCTATCACAGGATAAAAGGCCAACACACCATTCGACCAACTTTCTCCATCGCCAGTAGCAAATATTCATGCACATCAATCAGTCAATACAGTGGAGCATACATACCAGTTCGATTGTTCAATCGTTGTGTATATAATGCAAATTGTTCCACAATCACTGCACCATATGTATCGCAACACCCATCATAACTATCATACATAAAATATAACACTTCATGTGCTTGTGCTACGGTCTCTTTAATCACACGGCTTTCACAATTCACAGGAGTACACGTGCCATCTATCATATCATTTCCAAAACCAGGTTCTGAGATAGTGTTTAATGTGGGGCAGCATTCACTGTCAGGCAAAAATCCTCGACCAAGTTCACAAGAAAAAACCAAATCATTGTACACAGGTTCAATGCAGGAAAATGTATTAGAAGAACAACAGTGACAGATAAATTAAACCCGGGAACATATCTCAGAAGTGCGGTGACAGATAATTAATTCCCTCGGACAAAAATGGGATACACAAAAGGAATAATTTGAGAAGCAAATTCAGAGCAGCGTTCAAAAGGGAGAGCGCGCAAGGATTCATTAATTGAAATAAAACGGCCAACACGTATATAGAGTTTTGATTAGGAGCAGGCATATAAACTTCAAAATGTGTACCATTATTTCAATGCTCTATTCCAAGTAAAGCTTCAACACCAGCGCATGAATTAATCAACCAGCAATATCACTGCACCGAGAGTTCACGACCCACATAACATTAATGGTCAATGCATAGGTCTGGTGAAAGAAACACAACAAAAGGCCACAAGAAAACAATGACTCAAATATGAGCAGGGCCAAAATTCGCCCACTTTGATACCATGTTAAACACACATGGGCAGCAAGAGAATCTGAAGGATAAAACATGAGAGTAAAATTTTTATTAACAAGAGATATACATTTATAGTACATTATGTGACCGTTGGGTTCCACATCCCAAGGTATCTTAGACTCCTTTTGTCTATTCGGCTTTCACACTAACCCTAACCCATTGAGGATTAGGTGTCCAACAGATAGTGTAATTTTCCAACGATGCAGTAATCTAAATAGTTCAACCTTTTTGTAAAACCACAGAACAAATGATCTTGAAAGAGCAATGGTTCTTCAACAATATGTTGAATCCAACAATATGTTGAATCCAACAATATAGTAGTAAATTGTTTGGCAATAACCATGCAATATGTAATTCAGACAACTTTGATATAATAGTTATGAGCCACAATTAATATCTACAGACCATATGATTTGACTTTAACAAGCTGAATACCCTAACCAAAGATCACACTTATAGAAGTTCACGTGAATTATGACCAATTAACATCCTCAGATTGTACTAGACCATGATCTGGTTTGCTGTGTTAGTTTTGGCCTCCATGTTGTTCAATGTTGAAATTTCTAAGTCTGACATGCTAGAAATCCCTACTGCATTATCTGGTTTAATTTCTCCTACTTGTTTATTCCATTAACAAGTTATTTATAAATATAACTACTGAAATAAACACAATTGCAGCCTTAACTCATATATAGATCAACAACTAAAATAACTGAGACAAACACACAAGGGACACCGTTGTTTTTGGACAATCGTCCCCGGAAAAAACCCATTGCGGGAAAACCGATGCAACAGATATGAGAATTTTATTATTATGCAGTTTTCGAATACAACTATGGTGCCAGAAATGGCTCACCCAACAGAGAATGCCCTCGGTAGAAGTACCTCTCCTTGGAGATAGATATTCCGGCTGATCAATCACTAGATGAATGATCCCAAAGCAACTAGCTCCTTAGTTGGACAGCGAAAGCTGCTCCAAGCTTCTTTACTACTTTACGTCACTTTGCAGGCACTGCGTCACCCTTCCCTGCTCACCAGCACTCAGTCTGCCCCACGAAAAATCACCCAGTGCTGCCTCTTGACGTTGCGTCAGCTATGCTAGCCTCTGCGTAATTACTGATGCCTCTGCGTCAACCTCTTGGCTCTTTGCGTCAGCCATCTGGCCCTCTGTGTCAGCCCTCTGGCCCTGTGCATCACCCACGTTGGCCTTCTCAGCCTTTGCGTAGCTCCCAACTGCCTCTGCGTCAACCTTACCAAGCTCTGCGCTGTCTCTCTAGCACTATCTTTGCCTCTCTTCTATGTATTCTCGGCCTTCTGTCGAATTGCCCCTCGCTGCAACAGATCACTGGTTCGATTTCTTAGCAAACCTCAGTCCAGAAAATCGAATTGACTGATCAATTTGGTGTGTCTCCAACTGACCCTCAAGCTTCCTCTTATACTTTTCTCGTTGAGTCTTCAACGGCCGAGATTAAGTCCCTAATCAACGGCTAAGATTAGATTTGGCTTGATCCATGTCATTTAGAACATTCTCACCCAGTTTTATATTAATACCCATTAATATTATAATTTTACTAAGTTTAGACTTAGGAACCCCATTAAAAATATTAATTATTTTAATATCTCTCCAATTAGGTGGAATTTCCCCAAACCATTTATGGTTCTTGGAGATCTTATGTGCCTTAGCCTCTCCACCAATTTTCATGGCTAGAGCACATCTGATGCTACAAGAAGTCAACATTCAAGAGGTTACAATATCAACCTTCCTCAGAAACACTTCATATTTCGGCCTTCCTACTGCTACAGGAAGGGTTTCGGGCTGCAGAAAGATACTCCTTGCAATACTGAGAAGAGAGCGTGATGTCTGAGAGATATGCAAACCTGTTTTGCCCCCTAAATCGGGATCTGAGTTTACTTCAAAACTTGGGAATGCGTCTCTTGGTCGTTCAGTCTTTGAATTTGCTTCAAGATTCTCGGACTGCTCTAGGCACTCGACTACGCTTAGCGGAGCTTGGACCTATTCCTTTTCCTCCTTTACAATTTGATATGGTCGCAGGGTGATAATTCCGCCATAAATGTTTCTTCGCTACCCTTTGTTGAATATGCTGCACTCCCTCGCCGCTACAACAAATGATGGGGCCCATGGAAAAGCCCTGTTGATTGTCTCATGTCCCCAACGAAAGTCTATTTGTAAACAAAGTCGGCGCAAATCCTCTACGTGCCTGAGGGGACGAGACCCGCCGATGGAACTTTAACTAAAGATTTGGCATTTTCAAAATTCTGTTGTGTAGATATCTCCTGATGTTGCTCTAATTGGTTAATTAAAATCTGAGGTCCGCATAAATTTAGCAAGGCTGTGACTTCCTTTCCATAGGAGATCCCGACTTCGATTAAGATAACTTGCCACTGCCCTGTTCCAAAATGAATTCGTATAGCCTCATCTCGATCTCCGTCAGGGGATTGATACCAAAAACTTGCCGCCCTTCAGACTGTAAACCCTTGTTGCTAGAACAATTACAAGTGATAGGTTGGGACTGAAAAGCCTTGTTGCTAGAACAATTACAAGTGACAGGTTGGGACTGAAAAGCCTTGTTGCTTCCTCATGTTGATTTTCTTAGTGCAATTAGGGTTAGCACAATATTTTTGAAATTTTGATAATTACTTTTGATGTAGATCTTCTTTTAACTTATTCCTATATATCATTCAACAATTATACTTTAAATATTCAACCAAAAAGAATAGTGGAATTATAGAGATCACAATGCACCAAAAGAGAGAAGATTTACCCTGCAAAAACCCACAAAGTGGAAAATCCCAACAACCCTTTTCAATAGAGAAATTCTTCCTGTTCAATGAGAGACACATTTAGACCTATGGTCAAACCTGGTCTTCCCACTAACTCAAGCCTCCCAATATGATCTCTCAATTCGCTTTACTGATTCTACCCAAAAATTTGGCTTTTTGTGTCAACTTCAGAACCTTGACTTTTTTCGGCTATTGTGGCTTCTCCAGAAACTTGGCTTTCTGCGACTTCTGCAGCTTCTTCAGAAACTCAACTTTCTACGGCTTCTTTAGAAACTCGAATTTTTGTGGCTTTTGCAGCTTCTCTAGAAACTCGGCTTTCTATGACAAAAACTGCCCAAAATTTTTGCGAACCAGAAAAAGAGAGAAACTATCCACACATCCGAGCTAAAGAAGAGAGAGAGAGATATGAATTTTCGTCTTTCTTTTCGTCCTCCTTGTCCTTCACTTGCTTGCCCAAAAACTATTTTGTTTGTGAGAATTCGAATGCCCAAGTGGAGGAGAAGGTGCTGCCTTCATATAGTAATCTTTCTAGCTCGAATGGGTGTCTTTTGCAGCCAGGGCTGGCTTGACTTGGAGCTAAGCTGACTTGTCACTTTTGGAGCCAAATTTTACATTTCAAAAATTCAAATTTTCAACTTTAAAAAGTCACAATGGGACTTTGACTCAAAATAAATTTTCCTTTGACTCAAGCATTTATAAATATGCTTTACAATGATAAATATAATTACATCAAGTGACAAAATGTACATTATGAAGACCGACCATAGTTACAAATTCAACACCTCAAAGGATAATTCCCTTGCTATTCCTTGTATAGAGAAACCCCGTTCTAGAACAAAGTAGAAAAAGAAGGAAAATAGAAGGGAAAATATGTTTATTAACTAGGGTGGAATTTTTCACCACCGCAATTGAAAGGAAAAGGGGGTCTTTAAACCCTCAGAGCATCAAGCTCAAAGAAAAACAAGGATAAATGATCCAATCCAATGATGATCCAAACGAATCCAACCCTCTTATTTTTATAGATTTCCTTGAGGGGACAACCTCCTTAACTAATTGAGTAAAATTCACATCAAACCCCAACTTTGGATTTCTTTGCCCAACTACCCCAAAACTTGCCTAGACTTTGGGTATTTTGGGTTTTGCCCTTTATCAATGATTCTAGGCTACGGGGATCGATAGGCTACTTCGTCCCTTGAACAATTGATTTCTAGGGAACATTAGAATCCCCCCTTCCCGACATTGCTTGTCCTCAAGCAATGACAAATCTTGCTACTATCCACTTTGTCCTTCTTCCATTATGTTGGCAAAATTCAGTGGGCAAAGTGCTTTACTTATGATATTTTCATTTGGACTAATCTGCACAAACATAAGTGTTTTTGAGTTTTCCCCCAATGAATCTTGTAGTAAGTGTGCCAACTTGGAGTTCCTGAAGGGAATGTGATTATTTTCAGTTGCAAGAGAGGCCACCTCATCCCCAAGAGTAGAGAGAGACTTGTTGAAGTTCTTTTCCTCCTTAGCCCTATCTCCTTGAACATAAGTTTTTGCTACTCGCTCACTTCCAACTAGATCAACCAACCAAAGTTCTCTCAACAACACTGGTGATCGAATCATATTTCTATGGTTCACTTTATCAAGCTCCCAAATTGCTATTCTCTTCCCTGAGATGCTTGCACCATCTTCAAAGAATGTGATGTATTTGTGGAAAATGGTAGTGAAGAAGGTCCTCTTGACTTGTGCATTAGTCAAGAAATACCTCTATCAATCCTTCTTTAGCATGCATGAGTTTGAGGATGAGTTCATGGAGCAATCAACTCATACACATAAATTGGATGCTTAGTTATGTTGTTCTCCAAGTGCAAGTTCTAATTTAGAACAGGACAAGTTAGGAGCTTTAGTTTCGAGTGAGGTAGAGACTAGTTATAACTCCAAGTTATTGAGTGGAGAGAGTTTAGTTCAAACTCAGTTAACTTAGCAATCACTACTACTGTTCTAAATTAGCACTTGCCATATATAGCATGGTCAAATTGCTTAAAAGGAGGACGAAGGAACAACTTGTATCATTCTTTCTTGTATGCACAGGTTACTGTGTGTGTGTGTGAGACTGAGAACATCTTGTTGGGAGAACGTATAAAGGAGGAGCCTATATGCAAAATTGAGAGGGAGACTTCCTTGCAAACTAGCACTAGGATAGGAGGAATTCCTAAATAATAGGAGCTACTATTGTGCTAGGAAATAGGAGCTGGATTGCGCAAGGAAGTAGGAGCTAGGTTGAGAGGATTGTAGGGAGTTTCAAGCTTAGTCTAAGTTGTGAGAACAAGTGTGTTCTCGTGTAAAACAATATTGTCTTGTAAGAGATTCATATGCTTAAACTCTTTCAATAAAATTTTACAGCAAGAAGAGGGTTTTCCCAGTTGGGTTCCCTAGAAAAAAATTATGCTCTTGTGCGATTGTGTTCTTTATCTTTGTGTTTAATTTTGCTGCTTTTAGTGTTGAGAAATTCTATGTCTTGGTGAAAAAGGTATTAGTTTTTAGATTGTTCATCTCGCAATTGCAAATTTTCAAGAAAATTCAACATGGTATCAGAGCAGAGATTTGCATAAAGACCAACACACAAAAGGGTCAAAGGAGGCTTGTCCATAGAGACTTCGGGTCAGTCAAAGTATGAAAATTCCTTGAATGCAATTAACTGGAGATTTATCTTCTAATTGTTAGCAGTTTATTTGTCTTTTGAATTAATATTCGACAAATAACAACAAATTCACAATTGCATTCTTCACAATAAAACGTTTCGGAAATATAAAATACGGATTTGAGAAATAGATGCACACACAAAAATAACACTGTTATTTTTGGACAATTGCCCCTGGAAAAACCCCAAAGGGAAAACCAGTGCAGTAGATGAGGTTTTATTATTTCTTCAGCAAATCCAAGAGTACAATGATTTGCTTGCCAATCTGGGGAAGCTTGGGCAATCTTCTATTGGAAAAATGTATTGGAAGACACCATTGTCTCCCTTTGCAACTGATTTATCCATTCCTAGCTTGCTTGCACTCTCCCTCACCACTCACATTGCAGCCCAGAAATGCGCATTGCCTGGCTGAATAAAATCATACAACCTCGGAAATGTTTTTAGGAGAGACGTCTAGCCTCCCTCTGCCTCTGGAACCAACTCGCTCTGCCTTTGGGACCTTGATCCTACAACTAGCAACTGAAATGTTGCTCTTTCGACAACTTGCACGGGTAAATTGGCTAACTCACATTGCTGTATTCGACCTCCTCTACAGATAATCCAATCTCCCTCTTTCTTGTCTCCTAGACACTGGAAATATTGAGGAAATCTTCCTATGGAGCTGATCACTCGCTCCAATGCTTTCCCTAGCTTCAACTGCGCCCTTGCTGAATCCCTACAACTAGGTAGTCAAATCGCTCAACTCACAAATGATGCCATCTCCAAGCCCTTTGTCTTGCTCTTATAATCTCTTGTTGGAGTCTTAACGACCACGCTTATATCTCAACCAACGACTAAGCTTAATTTGACTTCATCAACAAAAGCCTATAGAGCACAATCATACTTCCTTAATTAATTAACTTTAATCAACTACTTTTCCTAAGACTTAGGAAATAATTGAATTGTGTCTAATTAATTTAATTAAGGCGTCTCCAAGTTTTATCTCACGAAGCCTTTTCTGGGTTTTTGAGATTTGTGTTCCTTAGCCTCTTAGGCATCATTTGAGATTAGAACACTTGTCTGCTACTACCAAACTCCAAAAACCTACACTTCCCGTCCGCAGCCGTCTAATCCCGCCCGCAGTCGTCCGCTCCCCGCCCGCAGTCGTCCGCTCCCTGCCCGCAGCCGTCTGCTCCCGCCTGCAATCCCATCGGCTCTCCTCGCCTGCAGCCGTCTGTTGCCGTCCCATCAAACCGCAGTGGCTGTAACCCGTGCCGCTGCAACCCGCAGCCGTCCCCTCCTGTCTGCCTCCCGTAGTCCACCATTTTGTTACCCCTGACCTGTATTGTGGACAACAAGGTGAGACTTTCTCCTTAACCAACATGTCAGAACAACAATAGATCAGGGGTCCCAGGGAAACTGAAACGCCAGATTTCAACAACAAAGGCCTACTGAAATACTTACGACAGTGCCACAACAAAGAGGAGAACGTTTACAGCCCCACTGATATTGCATTAGAGACAAATTTCGCTTTTTGGACATCCCAAATTAAGCAAATCATGAGGAAAATGGAACATTTGGAGGCGGAGAATCGCAGACTGCGAGCCGACATCAACGTTTTATCGGATAAATTCTTATTGATAGAGGAAGACAATGCATTTATCAAAAAAACATTGCAGGAATACCGGGAACAAAATGCAGGACAGCAATCCGACGAGACCTTACAGGCAAAGATCAGAGATCTTAAGAGCAAACAGGAGGAGATCAGGTCCCAACAAGTGCCCCTTAAACAGGAGACAGATTCGCACATCAGCACATGGGCACAGGTGGTCAAAGGAAAAGACAAGGCCCCACCGCTCATAGTGGTGAAGGAAGTAGTACAGGCAAAGCTTGTGGAAGAAAGAACTCGAAGAGCAAGAGAACTAAATCTTAAAGTAAGAGGACTCCCTACACCTCCCTCTCCAGCAGATCCAATAGACCTGGGGAACAGGGTTCTGTGCGACACTTTAGACATACCAGACATAACCTTGGACAAAGCCTGGCTAGGGCAGGACTCTACTCTCTTCCTCAGATTTTGTGACTTCTCAGACAGACTTCAAGTGTTCCGAGCCAAGCGAAAGCTATTCTCCCTTCCAACTAAAGTATTTTTAGATGAAGACCTCACAAGAGCTCAAGTAGCTGAATTGAAACAAGCCAGGGAACAGGTTGCAGCAGCAAGACAAGCAGGGAAATGGGCAGTGATTAGAAATCTTCGAGCAGTTATTCGGGAAACCTTTCCCCCGGGATGGGCACCCCGCTCAGGTAATTCCAAATGATGGGTTCGAACGGACGGGAGGCGGGGCACGGGTCTCTCGGTTCATTGCTGGAATGGTAATGGCTCCTTCTGGTCCTCACCAGGCCTACATTATGAAGCCCTTAGCTCAGCGGACATCCTCCTGGTTACCGAAACTCACGCGAGCCCAGTCCGGCCTCTCTCAGACATCACAGGATACCAGTGGACAACAACTTACAGACAGGAGACACGGAGCTCAGGGGGGGTTAGGGGTTCAGGAGGTGTGGCTTGCCTCGTCCGCGATAGCCTCAGGAGCAGAGTCTCAATAGTCGCGACTGATGAGTATGCCAGATTCATGTGGATTCAGATCAGAGCCAGAACATCACTGCCGAGAGACATTTATATCGCAGTTTGTTACTTCCCGCCTATCTCGTCTTCTTACGCTATTCACAATAGCTCAGACGGAGACCCTTTTTCAGACCTGTACTCTAACATCACCAGGTTTTTAGCAGTAGGGGATGTCATTCTCACAGGAGACTTCAACTCCCGGACCAAAGACCTCCAGATCCCTATGCATGATAGAATAGAGGATATATTTTGCACTCGGGGGATTGACCCGATCACGGTCGGCATGCACCGGACATCTGAGGATCACCTGGGACCCACCACAACCTATGGGAAATATCTGTTTTAGTTGGGAGAATCTCATGGGCTAGTAATTCTGAACGGTTTACCTTGTTTCCCATCCTCGCACTTCTTCACCTGCAGACCAGTTGGAGGTGGGGAAGTGTGGTTGACTATGCTATTGCCAACCCGAATATCATTCCTTACATCAAAAATTTCTCGGTCACCCCCATCCCCCTCGCAGACCACGCCCTCCTTTAATTCTCTCTGCAGTTTAACCTCCAAAACCCCCCTACCCTTTCCAACAGTCCCCCCAGAACCACCTTCCGATTTGAGGAAAGTGACCCTGACCTCTTCTCCTCTATCCTCAGTCAAACTCTCCCATCGACATCCCAGTTCACCTCTCTCAGCTCCGCCAAGGACAAATACCAGTGCCTCTCACATACAATCTGGAACGCTGCGCTCCAGTCCTTCCCCTTCTCTACCCATTCTGTCACCACCACCCGCAAACCGGGAAATTGCCTTATGAACAACTGGTATGACCAGGATTGTAAGTCTATGCATCAGGACCTCCGATACGCCTTTCGGAACTCTTTACCTACATACCCTGACCTCTGCTCAGCCTACCGTCGCCTCCTCCGCCGCAAGAAGCGCCTCTTCATTGCGCATAGGAGACAAGTTCTTTCTACTCTCCTCCTTCGCTCCCCTAAAGATTTTTGGGGAACCATCCTTTCCCGGTGCTCTCTTAGCCCTATCGACCTTGATCCTGCCTCTATGTTCTCCCATACCTCCCAACTATATGACATCCCTGGGCAGCCCCTGATTCGGGTCACTTCCCCCCCCCACCTCCTGCCACCTCTTCTCCGACAAAGATATCAAGGAGGCAATATGGACAATGAATAGCAGCAAGGCAACAGACGAAGAAGGCTTCCAAGCAGAATTCTTCACGCACGGACTTCACCCTTTAGTAGGATATCTAGTGGACCTTTTCAACTAGGTGGTTCGAGATGGATTTCCGGATAGCTGGTCACACCACATTATCTACCCGATCCACAAGTCAGGGCCTACTTCTGATCCCAACAATTACAAAACAATCATGGTTGGGCACACATTCTCCAAGTTATATGCCACAGTACTTCACAGGAAGCTCTCTCACTTTCTTGAGCAAAGACAACTCAGGGCCAAGGCCCAAGCAAGTTTCCGTCCAGGCCACCAGACGATTGACCACATCCTCACTCTTCGAGCGGTGATCGAGGAGGCCAGGCATCGATCCTCTAAAGTGTACTGCTGCTTCATAGATTTCCGGAAGGCCTTTGACTCAGTTCCAAGGGAAGATCCTTTCCAGAGGTTAAGGGAGATTGGTATTTCCTCGACTCTCCTGAATGCCATCATGTGTCTCTATGAGGCCATCCTTGGCCGTCTCCGTACAGTAGGAGGATTGTTGAATTTCATCCGAAGCACCATTAGAGTCAAGCAAGGATGCCCCCTTTCACCTACTTTATTCGGGATATATATCGATGAGCTTAAGTCCTTCCTCCGAGAGCATATCAAGGATACAGATGGATGCCTTCTCCACCAGGGCTTGATTTTTATCCTCCTCTTTGCTGACGATATTGCTCTCATTGCCTCCTCCCAAGAAGGCCTCCAGAGACAGCTAGATGCACTCGCTGCTTTTTGTGACCGGAGGCATCTAACTGTAAACTTGGGTAAGACCAAAGTGATTATCTTCAATGGAGTCAAAAAATCCTCAGATTTCTGCTTCCTATTTAAAGGGGAAGAGATCGAGATTGTCAGCATCTATACATATCTGGTAGTTCAGTTCTCAGGACCTCGCTCCAGCCTGCGACCAGCCCTTCAACCTCGGATCAACAAAGGGTACGGCTCCCTAGCACTTCTGGAGAGACAGTGTTTCCGACACCACTTCCAGGACATCTCGTCCAAAATGAGCATCATGGACACCTTGATTCGCCCCACAGTGCTTTATGGCTCAGAGATTTGGGGTCCCTCTCTTCGAGAACCAGATTGGGCTTCAGTGGAACGTGTCCAGACCCTCCTTTTGCGTCGTTTCATCAGATGCAAGCAGACAATTCCCCAACACATCATTCTAGCTGAGTTCGGGGCTCGGCCTTTTTGTCTAGAGGTTATTTTCAGATTAGTGTCCCTCCTGCACAGACTCCGAGGATTGGCAGACACGAGAAAGGGTCGTGACAGATACCCGTATTTAGCATATTGCTCCTCCTAGCACATCGCCTGCATGCAGACAGGCCGATCCAAATGTTGGTACACTGGGGTGACAGACATTCTGAAGGCCTCTGGAATTCATATTGACCACCTCCCTCCTTTTCAGTACTCTCTGAATGCTCCTGGCCATCTTCTTCCCAATCAGTAAGAGCTGAATAAAATCATTAAGGATGATATTTACAGACGATACATTCAGACTACATGGATCAATCCTCCCGATGGGCTGCGCCCAAAAATGGCCTTCTACGCAAAGCACTGCCTGGAGATCAAGGATGGGCTCATCATCAGACCTCAGTACACGCTCCAGCATTGGATGCATGCCCTTAGAATTCCCCTCGGGCAGTTCAGAGTCGGTTCTCACAGACTCCGGGTGGAAACAGATCACCACATCGATAAGGCAGACAGGATCTGCCAGCTCTGTCATTTACAGGAGATAGAAACAGAAACACATTTCATCTTCGGATGCCCTGCATACTACGAGATCTAAGGCCGTTTCCATTGTCTCTTCAGGTCTTCTCAGACCTTGTCCAGCTTCCTCAGATATGTTGATCCGAGATGCCTAGCACTTTACCTACAGGAGGCTTTCAAATTTCGGGCCTGTTTTCTACAGCCTCCTACCAGACCAGACACTACACATAAGATCACGGACTTCTTTAGGGCGCTACCCTCAGCACGGGGCACCAAAAGAAACATGGACCATCCCACCGATACCGAAAACAGATCAGTGCGGTCCCGAAGGGGCCGACCCACCAGACTGCAGCAGGGCCCCAGGATTAGTTCCACCCCAGGGAGGCGCCGTAGAACTTCCAGGCGGCATCATCGACAGCCCAACGTATCTACAAGACAACAGACTTTGACAAGCTTCCCTCAGTCTTCTTCTCTCGACCTCAGATGTTAGGAGTAGGGAATAGTCAGGGGATCCCTCCCCCCCTCTTCTTCTTCCTCTTCTTCTTCTCTTTCATCTCTGCCTTATCGTAGCGTTCTGCTTCGAAGCTGAGAGCTCCTTGCTACTTCATTTACATTTTAGATGTATTTCCTGCTTTTAAAGAAATGTTAAAGGGGACCGTTTGGTCCACCGAATTGCATAATGTAATCATTGTAACCAACAGTCCCGTTGACCTACTATGGTCATTTGTTGGACATTAATAAAATTATCTTATCTTATCTTATCTTATCTTCTCAAAAAACCATGGGTCACTTTATTTTTCCTAAAGTGACTTTTACCACCTTTATTTAATTATTATTTATTTTATTTTGGTGACCCCTTTATTTTCTATAAATAGCCCATGGGATCAATTAGGCTATGACCCTAGCCCTTTCATGCTTCTATGGATTGGAAAGGGACATCACATCATGTGGCGGCCTGTTGTTGCTTGGTCTCAATTGCCATTCCTTCCTTCGTTGCCTCGGTCTCCATGTGACCAAATCTCCAGCTCTTTGCAATTCTACAACATTGCCACTAGGATATTTGCTTTTGCAGTTGTCAGTTGACTTTTGGTGTCTATGGCCTAACAAATGTGTTGACCACCATAGTCGTCACTCATCTCTTCTCTTTTTATTTTATTTTTTTTAACTTTAATTTTGAATCGACCCAAACAAACAATTTGGCTTCTTTTTGCAGTTAAAGGTCACACTAAAAAAAATCAAACTCAGGCCCCAACATTGTTTATACTTCCGACTTCAGTGCCTTGAAAATTTTCAAGTGTAAAATCGCAGTCAAACCTAGCACCTTGAGATTGGTTCTCAGAGAACCTGCTCTGATACCATGTTAGATTTTCCTTTGAACCTAGCACCTGACACTTTATTGACCTAGCATATTATAGATCTACTAAATAAAGACACGACTGAGTTCTTGACATTCAACGGCAACAAAAATATAACAACCAATCTCATAACATGACGCAAACAGATTCTGCCCAATCAAATCAATTCATCATCAATAATGATTCAAAACCTACTTGGGCTCATGTCCTAGGATAATGACCCAACTAAGGAAATTACATAATACAAAATAAACCTGGATCTAATCCAACAAATCTGCCCTATATCAGTGCTCAATCGTCTCTACAAATCTAGATCTCTAGTGTCTCTGCACTCCCTCAGACCCAGCACACTGCTCACTGAGTTGCCTCTCTCAACCTTGTGTTGTTCTAGTGTGTATTTCTCTTTTCCTTAGCCTTACTTTTATAACTTTACATTGAGCTAAATCCATAACCATGACCCCAATCTCAAAGTGATTAACAAGCAAGATTAGACCTCACCTCACTTGAGATCAATGGCTAAGAATATAACAAAATCACTAAAAGTAAATTACTTTACTTTTCCTAAGTTTACCTTAAGCTCAATCAGCGAACATAATAATTATGTGCTTTTCTCAAGTCACAAAGCAACTTGCTCAACCTAGAGAAGGTATCCTAGGGGAGATCTTGTGGGCAACTTCTTCACACCTAGATACTTAGGCCTATGCAGAAGTACATGCGCAAGCTACAAACATCAACATCAATTCCCCTACCCTCTTTTAAAAATGAGGCTTAAATGACCAAGAAATTTGTTATAAGGTGATAATGATGAAGATAAAGTGATAATTTCCAAATTATCATGATAATTACCTAAATTATCACAATAAGCTAAATTATCATGATAATTTCAAAATGGAAAATTTTCGTGATATATATATTTGTGATATTATCATCGATGTTGGTTGGCAATATTATCGCGATTAGTGCAACACTACCCCAAACTAGCAGGTGGAATATCTTCACATGTGCGGCATCTAAGATAATGCTCTAAAAAAAGGAAGAATGTAAAGGAAAGCATGCAATGTGCCACATGTAGCCTCCTCAAGCTCCTATTCCATGCAAGGAGACACTTGTCCTCCTCATGCGCAACAAGCTCCTCCATAACGGTCATCCATAACAACCACCAAATAAAATAATATATGCCAACACAAAGATGCAAGGATGCTCTCCAATAGACATCAAAAGATGCAAATGGATCTGAAATGTCCATGCAATAAAGATGAGAGAGCACCTACGAGTGGTGCACCTAGAAAATTGTGCCATGTAACTACCACAACAACCCACAATTAGTAAAACAATATCCATAGCTTTATATCCAAATGAAGTGTACCCTTGGAAGAAGAGTGCCATCCTCCAAAAAACAATAGAATAATGCATGTAAGCCTTGAAAACTATGCCCAAGAGGGGAGATCAAAATCACCAAGTCTCCTCTAAATAATCCCCTCCAAGTACAAACAAATGCCAAGTACAACACTTAAGCAATTAACCTTAATCTGGATAAAATAGATCGAATTAACCATTGAATGGTTAAATCAACCTCAACATGTGCGCACAATGGTTAATTCTCCATTAAAACCATAGTCCAACCTCCTAATAGTCAACAAGTTACAACTAATTAAATCAACATGAACATGTGTGTCAGTAGGGGGTGCACTCCAATAAATGTTTCCCATGCAAATAAGTTTTTCTCCCTAGAAATAACCCATCATGATAACAATATAATGATAAAATAGAAGCTCAACCTAAGATGGAACCTAAGGTGCACAACTAAAGGATTATAACAAGATAATACCTCCAAAGGACCATAGATTGAAAAATTGGTCTCTTGACCAAGCTTGTCTCTTTTCCCAAATTATCTAGTGCATCAAACTTTGTGTTGACACAATACTTTGAAGCTGCTCTAGGCCACAATCACCATGGCTTTGATACCATGTTAAACTATGTAATGGGAATATACAAAAGACAAGCAAAAGAGTCTGAACGAGAGATGTATTATATCAATGTGTATCCAATTACATAAGGTGGTATTGTATATATATCTAGCAAATTTTGTTATTCCTATTAGGAATTGCTCAACTAATTTTGTAACGTCGTTTATTGCATACAACTTATTTCCACTTTATGAGATTACATTTATTACTCATGCAATAGACAAACAATATCTAACACCATAATGTTGAAATGCATAGGGTTAAGATTCAAGAAACCTTTTTTCAAGCAGTGAAATTTCTATATTGCATTAAAATTGAACTATTCATAAATTCTACAAAATGACAAAAATTATGAAGTATAAACTTACAAATTTCTCATCTTCACAGATTCCCATATTTTTATCTTTTTCTTTCATGGATCGCTCCCAATCTTGTAAATCATTCAAAAAATCATGAAACCCCTGGAGTCAATGAATTTAGAAAAGAAATTGTGAGAGTTTAATTCGGAGACCAAATAATAGTCACATACCTAGCCTAATGAAATATATTGAATTATTATCGCCAAAACATATTAGCATGCACAACGTTAAGAAACTAAATCAATTCCAGGCTAAACACAAGTTTTTGTCCTTGAAACTTGCATTTACAAGCCTACTTGACCCTAGCTTTGCAACACAATTCATTCTGTTGAAGAATATTCCTATAATTTGTTAATCTCTCAGAACTATACAAAATAATAAAATGCATATAATTTTCCAATATATTTATTCATAATACATTCATTACATGAAATATTGCATTGATATCTTGACTTTCTACCTTAAAAAAATGCCAAATGCTTATGTCCAAAATAACATTGCTAACACACCAAAATATGCATGTGAAACTGAAAAAGATGCAACAATAGAAATAAAACAATGATAGATCTTCAAAAGCACAAGCATTTATCAAAAATACAATAAGGAGGGTGAGCACCTACACAACCAAAAAAACAAAATGCACTTGCAATTCTAAATGTTGAATATTTCTATTATACAAGATTCTCCACTTGGAGTGGATGCAATATTTCACTAACAAATAAGATTCATTAAAGAAAAGAGGAACCCCTATTTATACAAATGAGGACTAAAGCCCTAGATTGTGGTCCAACTTACCTTTACAAGTTCATTAGGCTCTTATTCATACAATTAATTGTAACACACTATTTATCTATTTAAAAACTTTTTTAACATAAGTGACCCTATACAAAATACCAGCGTTGCGAACATCGCGATTTTTTCAAAAAATCGCGAATTTTTCACCCGAACGATTTAATCGCCGATGTTTTCGACGATCTTTTATTTTCAAAACATCGCAAAAAAATCGTGGGTGCTCGGAACAACGCGTTTTTAAACCAATTTTTGGGTTTTTATTTGTCATTTTTTGTAGACAACGAACTTGTTTGAGCACTGAGGAGGAGAGGAAGTCAACTACAAGGGCAGAGGAGGAGAAAAACGGAAGATTTTAGCATCCCAAGCAAGACAAATTTGAGTTTGGACCAAATTTCTTCGGCAAAGCGTGGTTTTTAAGTATGGACACCAAATTTGGCCATTTTTTTTCTTGTTTTTGCTTGGGTTTCTATAACAAATTGATTATCAATGATTTTTGAGTGGATTTGATTGTGTTTTTTTTCCATTTTTGTTGCATAGAGTGGAGAGGGTTCATTTTGGTCAAAAATGCAAAAACTTGATTGTTAGATTTATTAGTTTTATTTCTTCTTGTGCTCTAATTTTTTGCATCATTTTTGTTTAGGTTTGAATGTGCATTTGTTCTATTATTATTGCATTGAGTTGAGGCTTTTTTTTGTCAAAAATTCAATGTGTTGTATGTAATTTTTTTTTTAACTTGCAATTCTTCTTGTGCCCTAGGTTCAACTTCAAGCTTCATCTTACATTAAAACTTAAGAGTTCAACCAAGTTACAAACATGCTAAGGAAATTGGACCCTCTGTGGGAATTTGGTGAACCTGATGGAGGGTTTGACAAAGCAAACTTGTCTTGCAAGTTGTGTGGGCATCATATGACAGGGGGGTGTATAGATTGAAGTATCACCTTGCACAAATCCATGGACATGAGGTAGGGCCTTACACCAATACAAATCTAGAAATCATCTAAATAGCCCTCAGATCATTGGAAGAAATAGAGCAAACCAAACAGTCCAAGTCAGCTCTGAGGAGTCAACTAGCAAGGAATAGTGTTAGGAGGTGAATATGAGAGTGGCACTGGTTCTACTTTAGCATCAATATCTACAACCAACCTTGTAGCTACCTCATCATATTTTGTTCCTAGAACCACGGTTGGTTCACAACCATCTATCTCTTCAATACTTAAAAAAAAGGAGAAAGAAGAAGCTAAGAAGTTGTTGGGCAAGTTTCTTCTTTGGAGTGATATTCCTTTCAGCGTTGTAAGGAATAATCCATTTTTCCAACCAGTTGTTGATGCTATTGCAATTGTTGGCCCAGGGTACAAAGTCCCTTCTTATGATGGACTTCAGAAGCCGCATTCTTCAAGATGAAAAGGTTGACTGCACCAAAAGATTGGAGGATTTTAGGGCATCATGGGCACACACAAGATGCACTGTGATGTCAGATGGTTCGACCGATCAAAAGGGGAGAAGCCCTATAAACTTCTTGGTTAATTGTCCCAAGGGGGCAATGTTTATGAAATCTATTGATGCATCTTCACATATCAAAGATGCAAAATTATTATGTGATTTGTTGGATGTGTTTATTTTGGAAGTGGGTCCAGAACATGTTGTCCAAGTCAACAGCCAATGCTGCAAATTATGTTGTTGCTGACAAGATGCTTATGGAGAGGCATCCTACTTTATTTTGGACACCTTGTGCTGCACATTCCATTGATTTGATGTTGAAGGACATGAGAAAAATTCATTTTGTCAAAAATATTGTTGACTCATCAAAAAGCATTACAAAATTTATATATAATCATGCATTTGTGCTTCATTTGATGAGAACATTCACCAACAACAAGGAGTTGGTGCGCCCAACCATTACACGGTTTGCCACCAATTTCATATCTCTTCAATCCCTCTTGAATTCTATGTAGGATGTGAAGAGAACGTTTCTTTCAGATGAGTGGCGTGTTTTGGCAATTAGCCACAAACCAGAGGGAGAGGCCATATGCAGATTAGTTTCATACCAAGAAAGCTTCTGGGCGGGAGTGCAGGAGGTGTGCAGCATTACTAAACCTTTGGTAAAGGTTCTTCGATTAGTTGATGGTAACAAGCCCGCAATGGGCTACTTGTATGAGGCAATGGATAGGGCCAAAGAATCCATTCGAACCTACTATGGTGATAAGGGAGATGAAGGGTTTTAGAAACAACTCCTCCTATGGGAAGTGATTGACAAACGATGGAACAACACACTCCATCGTCCCATTCATGCTACAGGGATCTACCTGAACCCCGCATTTGCTTACCCCTGTGGGTTCTTATTTGATGCTGAGGTCGTGGATGGATTCTCCAGCTGTGTTCAGAGAATGGTGCCATCTCCAGCAAAACGTGCAGACAAACGATGGAACAACACACTCCATCGTCCCATTCATGCTACAGGGATCTACCTGAACCCCGCATTTGCTTACCCCTGTGGGTTCTTATTTGATGCTGAGGTCGTGGATGGATTCTCCAGCTGTGTTCAGAGAATGGTGCCATCTCCAGCAAAACGTGCAGAAATCTCCAAAGAAATGGAGATATACAGGATGGCAGATGGCACATTTAGCTTTGAAATGGTGGTTGATAAGAAGACTAAAATGCCAAGTATTTTTTAGTTTGTTTCAAATTTCATTGTCTCTTCAAGTTCATAAATTCATACTTTGCTTCAACTTTCAAATTTCATTTTTTTTCTTATGTTTATCTTATTTGTAATTTTGTTGTAGATGCATGGTGGAGAAGCTATGGTGCCAGAGTACCCCATCTGCGAAATCTTGCCATTCAAATCCTCAGCCAAACATGTAACTCCTCAGGATGTGAGCGCAACTGGAGTATATTTGAAAAAATACACACCAAGAAGCGCAACAAGTTAAACTTAAAACTTAAAATATTCCAAATTCCAATTAATTTTTTGAATTCATTAAATAATATTTTTTTATAATTATTATTTTATGACCTTTGTACAGGTTGGAGTCCCAACGACTTAATGACATGGTCTATGTCTACTACAATCTCCGATTGTGGGTGAGGTAACTTGACACGACCCATGATATGGAGTCCATCTCGTTGGATGGGATTGACACCACTGCTGCATGGAAGGTTGAGGCCAACAGGCCTCTCATGCAGTCTGCCGATGATTGGTTAGAGCAGGAGGTAGTGGAGGGGGTAGAGGGAGCAGAGGAGGAGGTGGAGGAAGAGCAACAGGAGGATGAGGTGACACCACCTACCCAAGCTACCCTTGTCACTAGTAGAGGGCATGGTCTACCTCCTGTAGCTCCTAGTTCTTCAGCTTCTAGAGCACATCAGATTCCACTACCAACTCCACTGACATCTACATCTAGAGGGAAAGCTATTGCATTTTCTCACAAGAGGGGCAAAGGAAATCAGTGATATTAGTTATTTGGTTCATTTCATTGTATATGACACTATGACTCATGATATGAGAAACATTATTATATTTTTTGTTGATATTTTGAGGCTAAGTTGGGACTTAGGAGTCAGAACTTAATATTCAGCATATGATTCACTGTTATGTGTGATGTAGCACTAGAAATGATATTACACATCTTATATATTAGTTATTTTATCATATTTATGTGCCAATGTATTTATTTTATGTTGTAGATGCTTTAGATATTAAAAAAATTGAAAAAAAAATGAATATTTTTGTATTTGCCGATTTTTTCCTGATTTTTATCGATTTTTTCCCAATTTTTCCGATTTTTTCCCCTCGTCGATTTAAACCCAATCACGATGTTTGCAACATTGCAAAATACCAAAAGTCTAAAGACAAACATTATTACAAAACTCTAAGCTCACATACAAAATAGCTCTTAAAAATAGATTTCCCTACATGGATAGAATTGTTTTATTTTGGTACACATGACTTCCTCCTTCAAAAGGTTTGTCCCAAAGCATGGGGGCCAAAGACTAGCTCAACCATGTGACTTCTTCCTATGTATCTTCAGCCTTTGCTTGAATACAAGCATATACACCTCAAACATCATGAAGCTTTGATAATAATCCTTCTTTGACGAATTGAATGAACACTTTCATTGTACTTATCTTGAAGATGTTCCATGGAATAACATAGGTATCTTTTGGCTCAACCAAGACACTAGGAATCATGTGATCAGAATTGTGATCCACATAGATGTAGGAATCTAGACGTTGTTAAAGGTTAACAAAAGGCTGAGAAATGCCACGAGGAAAGTTGAGCCTTTACATAATATCATAGGAACATGAAGACCAAGATTGTAGTGCAGAAAACCCTTACCAGAAAAAATCAACTTCAGCCTTTACTTGAATACAAGCATATACACCTACTCAAGCATAATAAAGCTTTGAAAATGATCTTTTTGATGAATTGAATGAACACATTCATTGTACTTTGTTGAAGATGTTCAATGGAGTGACATAGGTATCATATGTTATCTCTTGGCTCCACCAAGACACTAGGAATCATGTGATCAAAATTGCCATCCACATAGATGTAGAAATCTAGATGTTAAAGTTTAAAACAGAAAGTGTCACGCGAGTACGAAACCAACCTAGTTGTCAATTCCTCTAGTCACAAACAAACAAACAAACAAAATATTCTAAAACAGAAATGCCATAAGTAGAGCCTCTACATAATATCACAACAACATGAAGACCAGGATAATAGTGCAGAAAACCCTTACCAGAGAAAATCCACTTTCCAAATATTGCTTTATTCATATGCCACAAATTGTGTTAGGCAAGACCCTTTTATAGTAATTAGCTTTAAGCTAATTGGGGCATTAATTATAGACCACTAAGCCACCTTCTAACCACTATATTAAAGATAAGACCATTTGGACCTTACATCAATGGCACTTAATGTCCACTAAGTCAATATTACATTAACTATACATAATGGAACCAATGTTGCATGAAGTGGGGACGAAGCGAATGTGTTTTTTTTGGAAGCGAAGCATCAAGAGCATCATTTTCCAAAAATCCTCAGAAGCGAACCCTAGAAACATCTATATATCTCTGTGTGTGTGTGTTTCATTGCATTTCTATTCAAAAAAAACATCCAGAATGCCAAATTAGTAGTAAAATATATGAAAACATGCATACTTGTACATAAATCAAGATAGAAATGGCATCCATAGTACATTAATGATTAATTATTCAACATCAACCATCCATAATCTAGATTCTATCAATTACAAACAACATACAAATTTTAAAGTCATATTACAAAAAGTAGACCATTACCTTAAGGAATGAAATAGATTATCTAGCAACTCTCAACAATAACAAGACCAAACAGTTATGTTTACAAAAATAGGCCATATACACACTAAAATATGAAGACCAAAAGCTCTAGAACAATAAACTAAGCTAGTTGCTAAACACCTTTCTATAGAAAAAGTGTTCACGAATTATGAAAGCACCCATGTTACCAAATGTTGTAGCTATGGGGTAGCATTGCCATGCATGTTCCACCACTCCTTCACAATCTTCCACTATGACTTATATCGAGAACCCGATCACCAGTATCATCCTTCATTCTTCTCCCCTTGTCTAGCCTTTGCCTCTACCTGGACTCTCTAGGGCCATTAGTGAACATTACCCAATTTTTATCAAACTGCCTAATCCAAGCCTTAAAATATGGTAGAAAAAGCTTAACATGCCTAATCAATGATTTTGGCTTAAGTGAAGGGTAAATTTATGCTAAGGCCATGACAAAGGAGTTCAACAATCAACACCACCAATACTAGCGTATGTACAGGGCTTCGTGAACTCGATTAAATGCCAATCACATACCCTCATACATGATAGAATCTCATGAAATGTTCCAATCCCATTGATCTTGAAAACTATTAAGTCTGCTAAATTTTGAATGGGATATGAAATTATGTTTTCTCCATATGAAGTCTAATGAGGTTGGAACCACTCTCAAACATCTTGAGTTATTTAATGGTAATGTTAAAAATTTAAGTAAACATCATCCTTTAACTTTAAGAATTTAACATTATCATTAGGAATCGTCTAGGAAGTGTCTAGGAAGCACCTAGGGAGTGTCCAGGAAGCATGGTTCATCACATAGTGGTTCCAAAATTCTAGGAATTGTGCAAATCTAGCCTAAAGCATGGTTTTGAGGGCACTCCAATTGTGGTTCCGCACAATGTGTAGTTTTGTGATCTAGTGCAAGAGGGGTGTTACCCACCAAAAGTGGGTGACCCCATAGGAGAAATTCTTATCCTAAATCTCTCTTCAGCTAATAGCCCTTGATAGCCACCAATGTAGCCAATGTATTGTGCCATTGATTTTCGCTACCTACATCAATCATATGTCACCTCGCCCATCTATCGAAAGCATATGCTAGAAGGTGGGCAATCCAATCCAAAAGGTATGTCATTCATTGTGCAATTGAGTGCTTATGCTTGTTTTTCCTTGGGCATCTCGGGCATGCATTCTTGGGTCACTTGGAAGAAGGATGGGTTTTGATAGTGGTTTTGTTCCCTAGCCTTAAATGGGGGGTTAATCCTTAATACTAGTCCCCTCGGATCTCCCCTATTGGCCTATTGCTTTAGGAAGGGCCCTACTTGGGAAACCCCAATTTTGGTTGTGTGGTCTCGTTTTCCCATTCCACATTTTTCACTCCCCTTCGCACATTACAAGCCATATTTCATCATTTTCCTTCTATGGGTCCACATGACCACTAGGTCCACAAGGCACTGGCACACCACCTCCCCTTGTCCACATATCTGGCTCGGGATTGGAAACGTTGCCCCAGAGGTTGATGCAGCTAAAAGAATGTTAAAAGCATATCATGGCCACAAGCAAGAAACAAAAGAAAAGAATATCATAAAATGCAAAAGATGGCAGGGACATTATCATAGCACGTGGGAAAAAGCCAAGTATGAGCTCTACCCCTTATTATGGCCATCACCGTGGTTCCTAGGGCCTCACGAATGCCCCTACATCATTAAGGAACCCATGCATGTCCCAACCCCTGGTGGGCGATGAACTGCCCCACCTTAAGGGGGTAAAAATTGCTTACATCATACATACACAGCATGCTCTCATTTCCTGAAGCCCCGAGCAATAATACAAATAAAAATCAAGAAAAGGCAAAAGGCAAATATAAAATGGTGGAAAAACAAAGGTCAGGGTAACTCATGTAAACACAATTGCTACCTCCAACATCTATACACAAGATATTTATGTTAAATTTCCACTGTATTATGTTGTTACAATCACTTTAACCCAATTCTTATCTTCAATTAGCAATCTTTCAAAACAATTCAATCTTCCAATGATCAATAGCAATTGTTCATAGAACAGTAAATGCAATGACAGTAGAAGACAACCGAGAGCAATAACAAGAGGCACCAAATTTGGTCAAAGACCAAGGGAAAACCCTTTCAAATTCTTCTTCTTATTAGATTGTCATAAAATGTTTAGCAAAGAGAGTAGAATGATCCAATTCACCAATCAAGATTCAAGGTCAATCATTTGTATCAACAAAGTCAACCAACCAATATCCAAATGATAAGCCAATAGTCAAATTTGTCCCAAGTCAAATCTACTCAAAGTCAAACTCTGCAATTCTGTAAAAGTCAACAACAGTCATGTGCCCTAACTAGTCTACAAGTCAACAATCAAATTCTTCCAATCAGCTCGGTCAAAGCAGCATTAAATTCGGCCTTCCAAGATCAGTCAAACCTCACCAAAACAATCAACAAAACTTGGTCAAAAGAGAGAAAAATTGTGGTCAACGCGGGTCAAAATCCTGCGCTCAATGCAAGTCAAGGTCCCTAGAAATCTTCGATTTTTGTACCAATAAATGCGACCTCAAAAAGATCCAAATTTGGTTAAACCAAGTCAAAAGGTGCCAAAACAATGTTGGTCAACACTGGTCAAAGGCTCCCAAACAGAGGTCAAACTCAGTCAACAGCAAAAGAAACCTTCTCCTTCGCACATGTGAGATCAAACTGCAATTTTCAGAGTTGTACAAACCAATCCAAGCAAGAGAGAGAAGAAGATGTGATGTGAGATGATGTCCAAATGAATTTGACTTGACTTGTATTTATAGGCGTTGGACGAGACCTAATTTGTCTTTAAAGTCAACATGAACTTTTGTGCACTTTTGGGTTTTCACATTAAAAATAATTTTTTCCTTAACCAAATTAAATTTTTCCAAGGACAAAGAGGGTCTTCTCTGGATGAGGAAGGTTGTCCAAAGGAGGGAATTTGTCCTGAGCTGCCAAATTACCACTCGTAGAAATTACCAATTGCAACATATGTCCCATCTCAGATATCTCGTCATCATTAAGTCGAAATGTCGTCTTTGCTCATCTATCTCTACTCATCTCTATTGAACACTCTCGAATCTAAAAGAAGTGTTTGACATCATAAGGTAGCTAAGCTACCACCCTCTATCAATAGGCGAGATCTACTTATCGCAAGGGCAAGGATCACACTCTGTCCTATTGACCTGTGACAATAGGCGAGATCAACTTAAGGATCACACTTTGTCCTATTGTCTAGTGACAATAGGCAAGATCGACTTAAGGATCATATTTTGTCCTCTTGTCCACTGATTCTCCATTTAGACGCTTAAGAGTCAAGTGGTAGAACACCTGCATTCCAAGACTTGGGTGAGATCAACTTACCTAACCAGGTAAGGATCACACCCTATCTCAAGTCACCTCAACCCATTGGCCAAATGAGGAGGACCAATCCCAACAAGCCCAACTTGTGGGTAGAATGCCAACAAGGGTATACTCTGTCAAAGTGACAATAGGCGAGATTAACTTACCACTAGGGTAAGGATCACACCCTATTCTATTATCTAGAAGTCCCTCAACACCAGGAGCCCATACTACTCCATTCCTCACCCTGGGAGCTCAAAGGGGGGGAAGAGCACGCTTAGTGTTCTCGATCAGCGAGGACCCTTATCCAAGGTCATATCCATTAGTCCAAGTTGTTCTCTAAAGACCAAGAACTTCCCTTTCAACAAAGCCTTGGTGAATATATCTGCTATCGGCTCATCAGTCGAAATGTGATGGATGCTTACCACTCCTCTTTGCACCATATCTCGAATATAGTGATATTTAATCTCAATATGCTTGGATTTGTCAGGGGAAAACGACATTCTCTGCCAATCGGATCCCACTCTTGTTGTCGCAATATATCACAATCATATCCAGGACCTGATCAAATAGCTCTCCAAAGAGCTTTCTCAATCACACTGCCTCACAGCTAGCCATGCCAGCAGCAATGTACTCTGCCTCAATCGTGTTTAAATCTACGGACTTTTGCTTCTTGCTCATCCAAGATATCATCACAGACCCCAAGCTAAAGTAACACCCCGATGTGCTCTTCCTATCAATAACATTTCCAGCCCAATCAGCATTAGTGTAACCATGAAGTCATACATCTCAGACAATATATCTTAGACCAAGGTTAATCGTCCCATGCAAATAACTCAGTATGTGCTTGGTAGCAACCCAATGTGCATGAAGGGGCTCAATCATGAATTGACTCAAAGTGTTCACTGCAAAGTGTATACCTAGTTGGGTGTTCACAAGGAACATCAATGCCCCAATCAACTGTCGATACTCATAAGGGTTAGTTAGGTCGAGCAACATCTTTGCACAACTTCTTGAAGTTGATCTCCATCGGTGTAGCTAGGGACTTGCATTCTACCATTCTAAATCTTTCCAACAACTTCACGACATATTTTCCTTGAGAAAGGAAAATCTCTTTGGGTCTTTGCCACACTTCTAGTCCCAAAAAGCAATGCATCATACCCAAATCCTTCATTTCGAACTCAAAGGCCAACTCCCTCTTGCATTCGAGCATCAGAGGCTCACTTCCTGTCAAGAATAGATCGTCAACATATAAAACCAAAATCAAAGGCATACCTTGGACCACTTTGAAGTAGAGGTTCAAATCAGCACTGTTTCTCGTGAATCCAAGCTTCACCAAGTAACTATTAATGCGAGCATACCAAGCTCTGAGGGCTTGCTTCAAACCATATAGTGCTTTCTTCAACCTGCAAAAGTGAGTCTTCCTGTCCTTCACTTCAAATCCCTGAGGTTCCTCAACAAATACTTCTTCGTGTAGTATGCCATGAAGAAATGTTGTCTTTACATCCATCTGGTGAAGGGTCCATCCTTGACTAGCTGCAAGGGCAAAAATTGATCTAATAGTGGTGTAGCGGGCAACAAGAGAAAATGTATCATCATAGTCTTCTCCCTCAATCTGGGAGAAACCTCAAGCCACGAATCTCGCTTTATACTTCTCAATGCTTCCATCAGCTTCATGCTTGAACTTGTATAGCCACTTTGAAATTATGACAGACTTTCCTTTAAGTCTCTGAACAACATCCCATACGTCATTCTTCATAATCAATTCATACTCTTCGGCGATGGCATCCTTCCAAACCTATTCTTTCAGAGCTTCTTCAAAGGTGGGAGGTTCAACCTATATAATGGAGCTCATAGCTACAGCATATCCCTGATACTGGCATGGCTTCTTGCTTTCTCTAAAGGTTCCTTTGGCTGGAACATGTCTCTCTGCATCCTGTAATGTATCACGAAGCCACAATGGTCTCTTCCTAGCAAAGAGATCACATGGAGAAGGATCGAAGGGGTCCACATGCTCCATGGGATCATCATTAACAATTTTCTTCTGTTAGTGCATAAAGGGACCTTCTAATAGGTCCATATCATCATCTTTCTTCTCAAGAGGAGGCGAAGGAAGGTCCCTTGCTTTCCCAAGGACGTCATCTTCATTGAAATTTACATCCCCGCTAAACTCAATCTTCCTTTGACCAAATATATGTATTCTAAATGCTTTAGAGTTTTCACAATATCCAATAAACATACCTTTCCTTCTGATGGCTTCCAGCTTGTTCCTCTTATCCTTCTGCACATGAAAATATACGGGGCAACCAAAAATCCTGAGATGTCCAATATTAGGCTTCACACCTATGAACACTTCTTCAAGAGTCTTGTAATCCAAAGCTTGATGAGGACCCTTGTTTTGAACATAGATTGTTGTATCTATAGCTTCTCCCCAGAGGAACTTCAACAACTTTTGATCATGCAGCATACCTCAGGCAGCTTCCACGATGGACTTGTTCTTTCTTTTAGCCACTCCATTTTGCTCAGGATTATAAGGTATGATAGTTTCCTTCTTGATTCCATTCTACTTGCAAAAGTCAACAAACTCATTTGACATATATTCTCCACCATTGTCAGACCTAAAGGCCTTGATCTTCTTCCCTATTTGATTTTCTATCAGCACCTTAAATTTCTTGAACATATCAAAAGCCTCATCCTTGTGCTTCAAGTAAAATATCCATGTCTTCCTAGAGAATTCATCAATGAAGATTATGTAGTAGAGATGGCCACCAATAGAGTGCACTAGCATGGGTCCACATAGGTCAAAATGAATGAGTTGAAGAATATCATAAGACTTGTTCTCGCTAGAGGGGAATGGTCCCCTTGTCTTCTTTCCACTAGCACATCCCGAACATACTCCATCATGACTAGCTTGACCATTTGGCATCCCAAAAAACAACTTCTTTAATTTCAGCAGGGCTTCATAATGTATATGTGCCAACCTTCAGTGTCATAGCTCACTTTGATGATTGATGTCGTGGACCATTGCACGCTGAGGTTTTCCATTGACTCTATAGAGTCCTTCAATTCTAGATCACAAGGTAAAGCATCCCTCATGCAAGGTTCCACAGGCCAGGTGAGGACTTTTCCTCTTATGAAGGCTACTCTCATCCCTTTGTATTCCAAAGCAGATATAGATACCAAGTTCTTCTTTAGTCCTAGAACATACATCACATCATGAAGAAGAAGATATTAACCAGAGTCCAAATGAAATTTGATAGAACCAAAACCCTTCACAGGATAAGTAGTGTTGTCTCCAAGGATGATTTTCAAATTTGTCTCCCTCTCAACCAAGTTTGAGAGGATTTCCCGATATCCTGAGAAATGTTTAGAAGCCCCACTATCTACCAACCAACTATCATACGAATTCGTAGGGAAAGAACCAAAAAGAGCAGAAAGAAGAACATCTTCAAATTCACTAGCAGCCGCATCTTTTTCATACATGGAGTTCCTTGACCTCTTTTGAGGATGATGGCCTTCTTCTCGATCATCCAGAGTATCTTTTCTTCTTCTATCATCCCTTCTTCAATCATATCCTCTTCTTCTATCATTGAACTTGTCATTGTTGAAACCTAGATTGTTGTTGTAGTTGGATCTTGAATCATTTCTCTTTTCTGAACATTCTCGGGCATAGTGACCATGCTAGTGACAATTGAAGCATTTAATTCTTCTTCATCTTTTATTGAAGTCCTTTGATTCAAGGGGAGGCATTCTTGAACCAGATGGTCTTCCTCTTCCCCTTCTCTTCTTGTCTTGAGCAACAAAGGCAGAGTGCTCTCCTTCTTCATGCTTTTGAATCCTCCCTCTAACAATCATCCTAGTCTCCTCTTGAGTACATTTACCAACGAGCTCATCAAATGTCGGAAGAACATTATTGTTGCTTATAGTCGTAATGAAGGTTTCCCAAATAGGAGGAAGACCTTGAAGAGTCACTGCCCCCAACTCTCTGTCAGATATTTGTTCACTAGCAGAATGCAATTGATCCCTTAGGCGAGATACCCTCACGACATAGGATTGCACGGATTCCCCCTTGTTCATCTTCCTCTTTTCGAGTTGATTTTTCAAGGAGAGGATGTGATTCAAGTTGTTGACCTCATACATCCTAAGCAACTTGTCATAAATATCCTTAGACTTCTTCAAGCTTCCTACATAAATAAGTAAATGATCTTGCAAACCATCCATGAGAATTTTCTTGGCTTTGAGCTCACCTTTCTTATACTTGGATTTGGCAGCTGCATGAGCATTTTCCGGAGGTACAAGAAACTTTCCTTCCACAAATTCCAAGACATCATTTTCATCCAATATCACTTCCAAGAAGCAAAGTTTGATGAGTCTCCCAACTTCTCAAGTTCCTTGAAGTAAGAGGTAGACATTTTGACCAAGTCAAATAGACTCCTTCAGCTTCTTCCAAAGATGATTGATCGTGTCTCGTCTCCTTGGTCATGTCTTCACAAGGCCTTTGATACCATGTTAATTTTCCACTATTCTATGTTGTTACAATCACTTTAGCCCAATTCTTATCTTCAATTAGCAATCTTTCAAAACAATTCAATATTCCAATGATCAATAGCAATTGTAGCTAGAACAGTAAATGCAATGACAATAGAAGACAATCAACAGCAATAACAAGAGACACCAAATTTGGTCAAAGACCAAGGAAAAACCCCACAAGGGGGAACACCCTTTCAAATTTTTATTCTTATTAGATTGTCATAAAATGTTCAGCAAACAGAGTACAATGATCCAATTCACCAATCAAGAGTCAAGGTCAATCCTTTGTATCAACAAAATCAACCAACCAATATCCAAACGATAAGCCAATAGTCAAATATGGTCAAAGTCAAAGTCTGGAATTCTATCAAAGTAAATAGCAGTCATATGTGCCCTAACTAGTCTACAAGTCAACGGTCAAAGTCTTCCAATCATCTCGGTCAAAGAAGCAGTAAAGTCAGCCTTCCAAGATCAGTCAAACTTCACCAAAACAGTGAACAAAATTCAATCAAAAGAGAGAAAAATATATGGTCAAAGCTTCAACTGGTCTGCAGTCAATGCAAGTCAAAGTCCTGAAGTCAATGCAAGTCAAGTTGCCCAGAAATCCTCGGTTTTTGTCCCAATAAATATGGCCTCCTCAAAAAGATCCAATATTATCAAACCAAGTCAAAAGGTGCCAAAAACAATGTTGGTCAACACTGGTCAAAGTCTCCCAAACAAAGGTCAAACTCAATCAACAGGAAAAGACACCTTCTCCTTCGCAAATGTGAGTGTTGATTTGGGGTAGCATCGGATGTGCTCTAGCCTCAAATTTTGCAGGGAGGCTTGGGCACATGTATTCCAAAGAACCCAGAAATGATTTTATTAAAATAATTAATATTTTTTAATGGCCCCTAAGTCTAAACTTAGGAAATTAAAAATATTAATGGGTATTAATCTATTTATGGGTGTAACTTCTAGAAGAAGACGAGCATCAAGCTAAAATGATCTTAGCCATTGATTAGCTTTTAATATGGGTCGTTGAATGTCAACGAGAAGATTATTTAAGGGAGCTTGAGGGTCATTTGGAAAACACACAGAGAGATCAAGAGATCAAATTTCTGAAGTGAGAAGTTCTCAAGAGGAAATTCTGATCAAGTATATTTCTTGTAGTTGAGGGGCAGGGATAGCATCCGAAGAGAGGGATTTTCTCAGCCGGAGAATCATCAACAGAGAGAGGCAGAGAGTGATCCAGTAACCCACACGTGGAGGCTGACGCAGGGCCACGAAGGGCCACAAAGAGGATGAGAGAGAGTCTGAGATTTTGCTGGGGAGAGTTAGTTTCAGAAGCCGGGAGCCAAGGTGTAAGACCGGGAGGCTGAAAGCAGAGACTTCGAGCAGCAAATCGATCAACAAACTGGCTGACGCAGTGCCTAGAGAGGTTGACGCAGGGACTGTGTGAGGACCGCGCAGAGGCAGCGTAGGGCCTGCCAAAGGCACTTCATCCAGAGTTCGGATCAGCAAGGATTTTTCTCAGTGATTGTGTGAGGTAATCTCACAAATCTTTATGCTAGTATTTCTCTCTGTAACTGAATAACCAGAGAGGTATTCAGAGATGTATTCAGAATTTGCTACTGCTTAATAATAATAAACCCTCAGAACTGTTGCACCGATTTTCCCGCATTGGGTTTTTCAAGGGACATTTATCCAAAGATAACGGTGTCCATTGTGTTGTATTTTCTTTCTTGCTCAGTCTCTTGTTTCTGCATAATATTTAATTAAGTGAAGGTTGCAGTGTATGTATTACGATATTTGTCGTAAGAAACTACAAGTAATTTGTTTAAAGGAATTTAACAAGTAGGAGTAATATAATCACCCACTACAGTAAGGATTCCGGTTGTGGAATTTTCACAGTGAGATCAACCTGCAATTTTTAGAGTTGTACGAACCAGTGAAACATGAATCTCCGATCACTCGCGATTAATCACGAGTCAAACTCTGCTCTTCCCTCAAACGATCCGATTCAACTCTAGGCGAGTCAAACTCGCATTGACCGAGTTTGACTTGTGGTCAACGCGAGTTTGACTCACGACTCACCGATTAATTGCGATTTAGGCGACTGAGGCGATTTTCAGCCCTCAACTCGGTGAGCATGGGTTTTAACTTTTAGGGATCCCGCATTTTTCGCTGTGTGGTTTAATTATGTTTAAAATTAAATGTCTAGCTATAACTTAACTTACTTCTCACTACTCAAGCCTGCAACTCATACATCAAGAAGGTAATAGAGTCGTAGTGTAATAGAGGTGTAGTGTGCAGTGTGCTCCAGTGTAGCTTTAGCGTGTGCTCTGTCAGAGATTTTAGTAGCAAACCATTATCGTATCATTTCAGCAGCAATCAAGAGATTTCAATGACCGCATTTTTAATGATTCATATGCAGTACTTTGCAAACTTTTAGAAGCAGATGCTTTTGGTTCCATGTAGTCACTGGTTAGGAATTAGGACTTAGTACTTTGGATCATGTTTGCACTCATAACATATATGAAATACTTATTCATTCATGATATTTGGGACATCTATTGATATTATGCATTATTTGGAGTCTCGACATGGCTTTGTTGAATATCAATGAAATTTATTTATTTATTTTTTTCTTTTTTTTCTTTTTTTTTTTTTCTTTTTTTTCAATATGTGTATATCTTTTTTTTTTCAATATGTGTATATCTTTATTTATTGAATTCATTGATTTTTCCCGATTTTTCCCTGATTCGATTAAAACTCTTCGCTCTTTTGCCTCACCGATTTATTGCCGATTCTGAGTCTGGTAACATTGGTACGAACCGATCCAAGCAAGAGAGAGAAGAAGATGTGATGTGAGATGATGTCCAAATGAGCTTAACTTGACTTGTATTTATAAGCGTTGGAGGAGACCCAATTTATCTTTAAATTCAACCTAAACTTTTGTGCACTTTTGGGTTTTCACATTAAAAATAGATTTTTCCTTGACCAAATTAAAGTTTTCCAAGGGAAAAGAGGACCTTCTCTAGATGAAGAAGGTTGTCCAAAGGAGGGAATTTGTCCTTGAGCTACCAAATTAACAATGTAGACATCCCTCATCATTGCCACCCTTGAACCCATGTTATTTGTCCTTGAGACCTTGTGTCCCCATCCATTCATCATCATTCACGTGACAAATATCAAAAGAAGGATGTACCAAGGAACTATTTTTCCCCTTAGGGGCTAGGAACACAAGCTCAAGCCCCAAATTTGGAAGGGAAGCCCACTATGAAGTCACAATGTGCCTTTGATAAACGAGTATGGTTCACTTAGATGCACTAATGAATTATTGTACCTAATGGTGAGGATGTGCATTGGATATTATATGTAGTTGGCAGGTGGTTTCATCATGGGTTGGGCAACTTAATTGGGGCCCAAGTCCACTAAAGAATCATATTGACACCCCCAGGGGAAGTGTTGAAAGCCATGGATCTCCCATCATGTGTAGAGCATCATTTCATGCCATGGGCACCCTCAACACCTTCAACAATCTACTCATTGCCCCACTTTATTCACGAGATGATGCACTTGGACTAGTGTACCCTAATCGGCTTAGTAGTGATCACATGGTTTAGCAATTGATCCAAGGCCCAAAGGAAGTTTGTATGACTTCTTGAGACATGGGAGGTCAAGCATAATTGTCAAAGCCATCAATATTGGAACATTACAAGCTATTCTATCACTGGGAGACCCATTAGACTAGTTTTTGTGCCCCAAATTCACTTTGGGGCCCCACATGAAGACTTGCATGGAGACTAAGGGGTCATCCCCTTGTTCATGATTTATGGAGCCCTCTCACACATTTTGGCACCAAGAGGACTCAACGTGGTCCTCCAACGGCCCTACATCCGCATGACATCAGCAATTCAAATGGTTATTTCATAATTTGTAAGAAGTACTTGATTCGCCGATGACCAAGGCATGCATTTTGCACATTTTTATAACGTTAGGGGCCTTAGGCTAATAATTCAACCTAGTAGGACTCATATAAATAGAACATAACTTCATTTATATTGGATCATCATCACACTTGGGAATTTCAGCCTTCTTGGCAAATTCACACTTTTTCTTTGGATTGGCTATTGGGTGTCTTGGATGCATTTCGATATTTGGAGCTGAAATTCGATCTTCTTGGAGCTATCTCTTGAATTGTGGATGGATATATCATATTGTCATCTTGTAAGTGCCTTTTGTTGAAGTTTTGTTCTTGAAAAATGTCTAATGTATGGAGTTGTTGCAACTAGAGCTTTCCTTGAGAGTACCATACTAAAAATAGAGCTTTCCTTGAGGATCCCACCTCATCACCTAGTACCAATAACCCTAGAATATCAATTAAAGGTACTTGTCTATCTACCGCGACCCCTCTCATCAATGAAAGTTAATAAAGAGCAAGGCACTCGCTGAGGTGACAGTGGACCATTATCCCATTGTTATCACATGGTATAGCTCTTTGACCCATAGGTTTTCCCTCCTTATGGCCTGTTAGATTGTGTGGTAACATTTTTGGTACCGTTACTAGGGAGGAAGCAAGTCTGCCTCCTTGGTCAAACATTTGAAAAGGTGACTCTTTCAACGATAGTATATATCCTCTTCTAGGAACTCCTAAATTGCTTGGTTACTAAGATCACAAAAAAAACATAGTTCCCGTAACTAGAGCTGCTGCTAGGAAGTTTTCTAAGCTAGACAAGTCTCCTTCAAGAAATCTAGCACCCATTGCTAGGCAACTATTCTATAACATCATGAGTACCAACACTAACCAAAATCCCAAAAATCAAACCAAACTCCGGAACTTAGGAGATGGAGCATAACATCTTTCACAACCTTGAATTTCGGTGCTTTCCCTAATGCTCCCCATCCATTGCCTAAAAGGCACCATCAGTGGCTACCCAAGTTCCAAGGGAAGGGTGATATAATTGTTGATAGACATGTAAATAACTTCCTTTAGGCCATCTGTCCTAAGATGATTGAGCATGAAGATGTTGTCATGATGTTATTCACCTTAACATTTGAGGGAGATGTTAGAGATTGGTACACTAGTTTGCCTCAAGGTAGTGTCGTGACTTTGGACCAACTCGAAGATCTCTTTAGGAAAAGATGGGCCATTAATGCTAATGGAGGCATTGCCATTGAGAATTTTTACCGTATGCAAAAGGGGCCAAATGAAGATGTTAGAACTTTCATCCAAATATTTGATAGGGTTATTTGGGAGATTCCCAATCATCTTAAGCTTATTGATGCCCAATTCTTAGAGAAGTTCATCAAGGGAATCCAAGGCCATCTAACATACCAACTTAGGGATAAGAAGCCTAAAAATATTGTTGAACCAAAGGAGATGGCCATCGAAATTGAACAGAATCTAAATGTTGCCCGTATTGAGATGTTCAATTTCCCTAGGGCTAAAGTTGAAGCTAAGAAAGTCAAATCTAAAGATCGGGCAGAAGTAGTAGTGGTCACTTTGTGCAAAAAGGTCGAAAAACTATCTGATGACATGAATGTTAGGGATAGGATGTATATGAACAAGTTCATTGCCCTAAAAAGAGGACAGAGGACCACTTTCCCATCCAGGAAAAAAACAAGGTCTTCATTAAAAAGAATTTTGAGGAAGGTAAATCAACTCAACAAAGTGTCCTTACTACCTTGGCTCCAACCAATGCATTAGAAGAGGAAGACTCATCATCCGAGGAATATCAAAGTGATAGTTTTAGTGAAGAAAGTGAAGATGAGGAGGGTAGTGAACAAATGAATGTGGTTAGTGAATCCCATGATTTCAACATCATATTAGGCGATACATACACCCATCCACAAATCAACGAAGTAAGCTTAAAGAAGAGCCCAATGAGACTGTGTTGAATTCAGAAAATAGCGAGAGATTCAAATGATTACAATAATCTACGAAGAATGACAAAGAAGCCTCCTCAAGCTCTAAGCCATCAAAGGAAAGTGATCCTCCTCCAAAGAAACCCCCAAATAAGTATCCTCCTAAGAAAGATCCTCCTAAAGGGGAGCCCAAGCACACGAACAAGAACAATGAGGTTGAGTTAGACACTGATGGGGGCGTTGCTATAAGTAAAATGAGTATGAGAGTTCCCATAAAGGAGATTGTAAAGATCCCATCCCCAAAAAAACAAGTCAAGAAAGCAATGGGGCTTGATGAGGATGACCCACCTATTATGTTGCAAAAGACGCATTTCACTAGGACCAATCCTGACCATGACCCATCCCTGTTGACCCTAGCTATAAATGATCTCCTTCATAACTGTAAGTTATATTCTAAGGCTTCTATGAATATTATGTCACTGAATGTCATGAAGCAACTTAAATTAAACATCACTCAACCATGTAAGAATGTATGTGGGTTTGATTCTAGGTCCATTCCCGTCCATGACCTTATTAAAGATCTCAAAGGTTGCCTTGGTTGTTAATGAGGATATTTTTATGCTCATGGGCATTGTTGTTATTGCCACTGATGGAGCTCTTTAGAAGTGCTCGTCTCAACTCCTCCTGCTGCAAATCAGCCACATCATGTCCCACCTTGGCAAGGTATCTCTGCCCAAGATACTTTGGATGAATACCTGCCACTCCTCTGAGACATTGTTGAGTGCCAATTGCACTAGCTCTGTGGGTTGAGGCGTTGCCCCAACAGCTACAAACTAGTCCCGGATCCCCTGAAGCCTAGTTAGGAAGGGGTCAATGTCTTCCCCCTTCTGCCTTTTGACACACCTCAGCTTCTCCTCTAGGTACATTTTTCATTGCTCGGAAGTGCCCTAGTACAGCATAGAGAGGGCATCCCACATCTCTTTGGCAGTATCTTTGCCAGCTATGTGTGAAACCACATGATCCCGGACACCATATAGGATCAAACACTTCACCTGTGCCATCTCCTTTCTGTACTCCTTCAACTGATCTCCATCCTGGGGAACTGCTACAACTGCATCAATATATGTTTTAGACCAAACTCATCTAGAAGGAAGGGCATCCTTACCTTCCTGATGATGTAGTTGGAAGCCCCATCCAACTTGTCCTAATTACGAAGCCCAACAGTGGCCATCTCAACAAAATGTCGAAAATCTCCTCTTTCCTTCCGCTCATCTATTGCTATGTTATTCACACTCCCTTCTGGAGTGAGAAGATTTGCTGACAACGACTGTTGATCTGCAAGGAAAATTTGAACTTCTTGATATTGAAAGTTGCTTGAGGAAAACTTTCCCTCTCTGTGTGCTCTTCTTCCTTCCACCCGACGTTGGCTCTGCTCTAGCAAACTGCTACAAAAACCACTGGAGTGAGAAGATCTACTGACAACGACTGTTGATCTGCAAGGAAAAATTGAACTTCTTGATACTGGAATTTGCCTGAGGAAAACTTTCCCTCTGTGTGCTCTTCTTCCTTCCACCCGACGTTGGCTCTGCTCTAGCAAACTGCTGCAAAAACTACTACGTCCAGCTAGAGATTTGCTCAACATCTAGAATCACTCAATCCGGTATGATCGAATTTTTTTGCCCCACTCAAAAAAATTGAACCTCCTCAAGTAACTTGACCTCCTGGTAGAATGACTACATTGCCCTTGGGAATTTTGACCTGTTGCCCACAATGAGCAGCGAAATTCCTTCTCTCTTTGCCTCTGAGCTCTCTGGTTGACCAACTACGCTCTGGTACCATGTGAAAATTCCAAACTAGAATCCTATTGCAGTAACTAGAAATTATTCTCCTAATTGTTAATTTAATTTAACAATTTATTTATTGTTTGCTACAGCAAATACTTAATAAATCACATTGCAACCTACACAAATAAAACTGCGGACGAATAAACGCTAGAAGAAATGCTAGCACACACACATAAAATAACACAGTTATTTTTTAACAAAAGTCCCGGAAAAACCCAACTTGGGAAAACCAATGGAGCAACTGAGGGTTTTATTATTAAGCAGCAGTGAAATAATCTGAGTACAATCTGGATGTTGAATACTGGCAATCCTGCAGAGAAAATACTGGCAAAAATCTAGTGAGGAAACTTCCTCACACCACAAGCAAATCTAGGCTCTACTCTCAGTTCCAAGTGAGTCGTCCAAACTGGCTTTGCACAGCTACTACGTCACCCTAGCGCAGTCCCTTCCGCACTCAGTGTGAATCGGCCTCTCCTCAAGTCATCTGGTCTACTGTTGTATGGGAAAATGTCTCTCCTAGCCTCGAAACCTCTGTCCAGATTCTGGCACTGAAACTCGTCTTTCCCCAGCATAATTGAAACTACCTCTAGAGGCTACTGCACTACCCCAGCATCAGCTTGTCTGTGGCTCTTTTGCTTCTCTGCAAATGCAATCACCGGATCTGGAAATCTTCCTCCAGCTTCACTGTCTATGCCCCTCTCTCACTGCTTCCATCTCTAGCTCTCTCTCGGCAACTGACTGTTGCTACTCTGGAAATCGATCTGCTCATGAAATCGAACCTCTCAAGTATCTTCTCCATCACCACATCAGCCTCCTCTTATGATCCTCTGTTGGAGCACCAACGATCAAGATTAAAACATAATCAATGGCTAGGACCATCTTGGAGGCGATCCATGTGAGTTTCTAGATCATTCACGCCTTGAATTAATTAATTTTGATTAATCAACCATATTCCCTAAGTTTAGACTTAGGAAATATTTAACAACTGGTTAATAATCTAGTTAAGTCATTTCTAGGCGGAATTTCCAGAAATGATTTTTGGGTTTTGGAGATCTCATGTATTCTAGCTTATCCACCAAATTTCAAGGCTAGAACACATCCAATGCTACAAAAACTAACACTACTTCTTAACGAGGAATGTGTTCTAATGCTACTGCACACCCTGTAGCAACACCCTGTCTCTGTATCATCTCCTATCACATTGTTGATGTCTGGCCATAATGCCCACCAACCACTGTGCAACTCTGATATACGTTGCATCTGTGCTGCTGTTGACCCTGCTGAATTGTTGCCAACACTGCATCTGCACTGCAACTCCCTCTCATCTGCTGATGCTGCCACTGCAACATCTGCAACTGAAAAGCATCCAAAATACTGAATCAACTGTGATCAGTGTAACGCATCTGTCACTCGAGTCTCTGACTGCTGCTAGTATCTGCACTATCACTGAAGAATCTACGTTGCTACTGACTCTGCACTATGCCAACTACACTGCGCTCCCCATCATCTGACTGTTACTAGTCTCTGCAACTATCACTCTGGCATCTGACTACATCAACTGTCAATGATCCATCCTGCTACTGAAAAACTATGGGCCCCCATAGCCAGGTATTGATCCATGAGGTGGACTCCTCAAGGATATTGCCCATCTTTAGCGCTCTAGGGCTACAACACCAAGTCACCCCACCTCACTCCTGGAGGTATATCAGCAAACATGGCGAAGTTTTCCTCCAGCTTGGAGAAAAGCCTATCGATCTTTGTTGAAGCTGCATGTTGGTCCTGCTTCTCCTTGTCCTTCTTCTTAAGAGGACACTAGGTACAGTAGTGACCAAGCTCACCACATCCGAAGCACTTGACCTTCGACAAGTCCTTCTTCTTCCTTTGCTCCCCCTGTCCCTAACTAGGACCCTTCGGTTCGAGGGCCACATTCTCCTCCTCCTTCACCTTCTTTTGTCTGCTACTGTTGCCACTGATGGAGCTCTTTAGAAATGCCCGTCTCAACTCCTCCTGCTGCAAATCAGCCCACATCCTATCCCACCTTGGCAAGGTATCTCTGCCCAAGATACTTTGGACGAATACTTGCCACTCCTCTGAGACACTGTTGAGTGTCAATCGCACTAGCTCTATGGGTTGAGGCGCTACCCCAACAGCTGCAAGTTGGTCCCTGATCTCTTGAATCCTAGTCAGGAAGGGGTCTATGCCTTCCCCCTTCTACCTCTTGACACACCTCAACTTCTCCTTTAGGTACATCTTCCGCTGCTCGGAAGTACCCTGGTACAACATAGACAGGGCATCCCCAATCTCTTTGGCAGTATCTTTACTAGCTATGTGTGAAACCACATGATCCCAAACACCATCTAGGATCAAATGTTTCGCCCATGCCATCTCCTTTTTGTACTCCTTCAGCTGATCTCCATCATGGAGAACTGCTACCACTATATAAATATATGTTTTTAGGCCAAACTCATCTAGAAGGAAGGACATCCCTTCCTTCCAGATGATGTAGTTGGAAGCCCCATCCAACCTGTCCTGATCACGAAGCCCAGCAGTGGCCATCTCAACAAAATGTCGAAAATCTCTTCTTTCCTTCTACTTAGTTGCTGCTCTGTTATTCGCACTCCCTTCTGGAGTGAGAAAATTTGCTCACAACGACTACTGATCTGTAAGGAAAAAATGAACTTCTTGATACTAGAAGTTCCATGAGGAAAATTTTCCCTATGTGTGTGCTCTTCTTCCTTCCAGCCGACGTTGGCTCTGCTCTAGCAAACTGCTGCAAAAACCACTGCGTCTAGCTAGAGATCTGCTCAACAAAAAGACTAGGCTACTCCCTCTGCCTCTGGAATCACTCAATCTAGTAGGATCGAATTTTTCTACCCACTCAGAAAAATCGAACCTCCTCAAGTAACTCGGCCTCCTATGAGAATGACTATGGTGCCCTTGGGAATTTCAACCTGCTGCCCACAATGAGTAGCGAAATTCCTTTTGTCTTCGCCTCTAAGCTCTCCGGATGTACACTGCACTCTGATACGATGCGAAAATTCCAAACTAAAATCCTATTGCAGCAACTGGAAATTATTCTCCTAGTTGTTAGTTTAATTTTACAGTTTATTTAATTTTTGCTATAGCAAACACTGAATAAATCACACTACAACCCACACAAATAAAATTGCAGAAGAATAAACACTTAAAGAAATGCTAGCACACACACATAAAATAACATAGTTATTTTTGGACGAAAGTCCCCGGAAAAACCCAACTTAGGAAAACCGGTGCAGCAACCGAGGGTTTTATTATTAAGCAACAATGAAATAATCTGAGTACAATCTGGATGCTAATACTGGCAATCCTGCAAAGAAAATACTAGCAAAAATCTAGTGAGGAAATTTCCTCACCCCACAGGCAAATCCGGTCTCTGACCTCAGCTCCAAATGAGCCGTCCAAATTGGCTTTGCACAGCTACTACATCACCCTAGTGCAGTCCCTTCTGCACTCAGTATGAATAAACCTTTCCTCAAGCCATCTGGTTTGTTGTTATCTGGAAAAATGTCTCTCCTGGCCTCTGGAACCTCTGTCCAGCTTCTGGCACTAAAACTTGTCTTTCCCTGACATAATTGAAACTGCCTCTAGAGGTTACTGTGTTGCCGCAACGTCAACCTCTATGTGGCTCTTCTGCCTCTCTACAGCTGTAATCACCGGATCTGGAAATCTTCCTTCGACTTCACTGTCTCTACCCTATCTCACTGCTTCAATCTCTAGCTCTCTCTCCGGCAACTGATTGTTACCACTCTGGAAATCGATTTGCTCATGAAATCGAACCTATCAAGTATCTTCTCCATCACCACATCGACCTCCTCTTATAATCCTCTGTTGGAGCACCAATGGCCAAGATTAAAATATAATCGATGGCTAGGATCATCTTGGATTCGATTTGTGTGAGTTTCTAGATCATTCACGCATTGACTTAATTAATTCTAATTAATTAACCATATTCCCTAAGTTTAGACTTACGAAATATTTAATACCTGATTAATAATCTAATTAAGTCATTTCTAGGCAGAATTTCCAGAAACCCTTTTTGGAGATCTCATATATTCTAGCCTCTCCACCAAATTTCAAGGCTAGAACACATTCGATAATACAAAAACTAACATATCCTACCTTTCTACCAGCACCATCACCAAGAGTGTGTGGTACTTGGATAGTGATGCATCATGTCACATGATAGAAGCATGAGACCTATTTAGCAATCTAACGAAGAAATAATCAGGGATTCATGTGGAGCATGGTGGTTATGCAGTGAGGGGATAGGGAACTATTTTGTTCCAACTTGAGTTAGGAGGATTGTCGAAAGCTAAGGCCGTGTTATATGTACGGGAGCTGAAGAAGAATTTAATCTCAAGCGTAGTTATGGAGGACAAGGGTTTTATCGTCATGTTTAAGAAAGGGCAAGTACTCATTTCTAGAGGGATCTATTCCTGACCAAACAGTAGTAATCAAGGCTAGATAGGGCAGTTTATGTAGGTTGAAGGATAAGCTTGTTCAGGAATTTCATACATAACAATAACAACCTATGCAAGTTAAGGCATAGGAGGATGGGATGCCTACACTACAAGGCATTGCCAATTCTAAGGGAGATTGTCATTGGTCTCCTAGATTCCAGTATTAAGCAATAGGGCAGTTATAGAGGGCGTGCACTTGGCAAGAATGCCAAGGTAGCTTTTCCAAGCAATAAGAGTAGGTCCAGAGGTATCTTGGATTTCATTCATTCAAATGTAAGTGGGCAGATGTCAGTCACATCAAAACAGAGTGCATCATACTATGTGACATTCATTGATGATTACTCCAAGAAGACGTTGATCTTCTTTATGAAGACCAAGGATGAGGCCTCTAGTCGGTTTTTGGAGTTAAGGCTCAGGTGGAGAACCAGACAAAAAGGAAGATCAAGGTCTTGAGGTCAGATAATGGAGGTGAGTACACTTCCAATGACTCCAAGGATTTTTGCAAGAAGGCAAGGATCAAGAGGGAGTTAACAATCTCATACAACCCACAGGAATACAAGGTTGCAAAGAGAAATAATTAGTCCATCATCGAAGCTACCAATGTTATGATTCATGACCAGGATCTGCATATGTTCCATTGGGCATAGGCATGTAACATGGTTGTATATGTGATGAACAAAAGTCCTCAAGGGATATTGTGGGACAAGACTCTGGAGGAAGCTTTCACTACGGTGAAGCCAAAGATAGGATATTTGAGGATCTTTGGTTGTCCAATATACATCCATGTGCTAGTAGAGAAGAGGAAATAGTGAAACTTTAAAGGCTTACGAGATCTTCATTCCAACACAAAGGAAGACGGTTGTAAGCAGAGATGTGAAGTTCGTGGAGAACTTGGCATCTAGGAAGTCTTATGAGCCACTACCAGTGACAGAGGATGGAGCAGGAAACTTCGAAGGGTGAACAACATTTGGACGCTTCCAGTTTAGGGAGTCAACCTTAATGTGGGGAGGAGTCAAGAGCTCCTTCCAGTTCTATCAAGAGACCCAAGTGGTTTACGCAAACATTGAAAGATGCTCAAGAGCACGTTGAGGCTCCTAGGAGCACATTCCGGGAAAGCAAGCCTCCAAAGAAGTTTTCGAACTATATGTCACTAATGAGTAGCATCATTGAAGACGCAGCACACCAGTGGGTTTTGAGGAATGCCATGGTAGAGGATATTGTGCCAGGAACAGAGGCAAAGCCAATTCCAAGTGGCTCTTCAAGAAGTTTCTTCCTCACTAAGAGGTAGTGTTGATGTTTGTAGCATCAACCAGGAACTTACACATAGATATAAGTGTCAAGACGTGTGGAAGTCGTCCAAAGCCTTCAATCTCAGTAATTCACTTTAATTAAAGGAATTATGAAAGTGAATTGTTTTTTATAAAAAGCAAGTTTAATCTAATGAAATGTAAAGGTTTTTGCATTAGTGAATTAGATGAATGTCAACCATTGATATCAAGTAAGGTGAAGCTAAATCTCAACCATCAATCACTTTGGATATTAGGATTAATGGATTCGGTCAATAACTCAAAATTATAAATGCAAGGCTAGGTGAACGAGAAAGACAAAAGAGAGGCATTGAGTGATCGAGTCACAAAGGGCAGTGATTCAAGGAGAACACAGCAAGGATGAGAAAGAGTCTTCATCCAGTGTTCAGGCTAAGGGAAGAGAGTGCAAGCTGAAATTACAGCAGGCGAGATTGGCCACCAGATCAACCAAGGAGCAAGGTTGTAGAGTGCAGGTCGCACAGCAGGCCACACAGCAGCAGATACAGCAGATCATGTGCGCCATACAGCAAATCCTGTGTGGTTGTACAACAAGTTGAAGGGGTGAACCACTGATCTTTTAAGGATTGTGCAGGCTGTACAGGTGCCCAGTAAATTCAAAAATATTTTGTTGTAACTTTTATTTTTCCTCAGAGGGTTATTTTCCCAATAAGGAAGCCCTTGTATGCTTTGAAGAAATTTAATGAAAAGCAGATTTGAAGGGAAAAAATATTTTCTATATATTTGTGGTAATTGATCAATTGCTTCCACTGAAATTATTTTTATATTAAACAGTTAAAAATCCCAGTAGTGCATTTTATTCAGTAAGCTGTTATTTAAATTAATTAACAGCAAGAAAATAACTCGGAAGTAATTTGCTAGTTTACTGGGATTTGGAAATTTAAGAATATATTTTTTATTAAGTTATACTCTTTTTTTCCAATTATTACAATCCTGTCCGTTTGTTTTCTTGTTCCTCTCCATGGTTAACCAGAATGGCCAAAAATGTGGGGCTTTTCATAAAATATAAACTTTAAAGTAATAAAAGAGATTAAATATGTCGACTCTAATTTCATCGCCTTCTGTATAGGGAGTCGCCGAGTCCTACAGAAGGATCTACATATGGAAGTAACCAAAAGACTTGGGACACGAATTGACAAAAGGGAAACAATTGTTTAAAGTTAATGACCGGGCAGAAAACCCAGCAGATATATAGGCCCCCATTATAAGTAGGCCAAATTTGATAGGTTCCATGTGGAGCATCAATTTAATCAAAACAATTGTTTAAACTTCCGAGTAAGGGAAAGCAAAAATAAGCCATGTTTGCTTGCACATGTGCTGGTCCGCATGTGACTGTAAATGTATATATGCATGTAGAAAATTAACGAAGAAATTTATGATGCTCATAACATCTTACATTTCTAGACCAAAAATAAAAAATAGAGAGTATAGGCACCGAAAGAAAGTGCAAGAAAAGTGTTTGCCACCAGCAAATTCGTTTAGTGCGCTTGGCAGAAAAACATTTTGGATTCCCTGTATTTGGTACTATTCACGCTTTGGTATTTGGGCTTGTAATATTTACACGACCAATGCCTCCATAAAAAATTACCCACGCAAACCATGATGATAATTGACGAATACCAGATTACCATACCTCCATATAATTGACAGGCACTCCACCTAGAGAGTGGAAATACCAAGATAAAAGATTAATAGAATATTTACATTGATATCTTCTATTATTTTGATTTTGACTTGGCAAAGCTGAGGGGTAAGCCTAACTCTGTTTATTAGGCATCAACATTCACATTCTCACCATGGTATAGGAAATCCAGAGAGGTCACTTTTGTATTTCTTATGGTCTATCCTTTATATCACGAAGTAAAATTTTCCAGAACGTATAAATTAAAATTTTCATTCATCGCATCAAGTATGCACTGCAGCAACAATACTCCTAAGCAAATATACCAACATATTCCAGTATAACGATGGTTCACACTCTCTGGTACTTGAGGGCAATACGCTACATTATTTTAAGGATCGGTATATACCCAAAGGCCCTGATTTGTCTTTTGTATAGAATCAATACCCAAATGCAAGAGGGTTTTGAGTTCTGGTGATAACAAATAGGTTAATATCAATTAAATACTTATGTAACCAAAATATTAAATTTATAGACTAGACACTGTAAAATGTGGTGGGTAGTCAGAAGAGTATATGATTGCACGATCACCTTAAAACCTACAATTTGCTACACAGTATGTCATCTTTGCTATTTAATTCATTATACATGTAATTTAAAAGTGTTTCAGTTGCAAAACAATATAGATTTCAGAGAATTAAGAAATTTAAGACAGAGCAGCAGAAATAAACATACCAGGGTATTGTCTCGAATCTGCTTCTCTGAGTTGATTGACATAGCAACCACTAGTACAGCCTTCTAGAAGTGATAACAATACCAAATAGTCCTCTGAATTTCAAATAACGGGACAAAAACTGCTAAGAACAGATTTCTTTCTGCCGTGGCTTGAAAAGCAAATTTTCAAATATATCGATGGATACCGGGCTCGAAACTGGAGTATCTCTTGACGTGGCAAAGCTGTTAACTGGACCCTGCGAAGCTTAGTTGGCTTTGAAGTTTTTTCAAACCTCTGTAACGTGAAATGAACGGGGATGGCGGAACCGAAGCGTCGAGATGCCCAACCCAATTCCAGTGTGTGGCTTGTCGAAGAGCCTAAGCCTTTTGGTTAAGGAACTATATTCATGTCCATAAAGGTTTTGAATTACTATTTCAATTTGTAATGGTATAGGAGCCCTTCACCTCCAAAATACCTTTATTATTTGAAATGAGGAATTATTGAGTTTTGTTTAAGCTAATGACATTTGGATCAAAAAATTACCTACCCATCAATGCGATAGGTCATTATTAGGATTATCTGGTCAACAATGGATGTGCTAGCATGATCGAGTTTCAATGTTCCTTAGAAAAATATAACTTTCACAATTGGTTTCCATTTTTAACCATTTCATATGAGATATAAATTTAAGATTGGATAGGGACTAAACCTCACATAAACCTAACGCTCTACACTTCATGAACACAACAAAACATTCTTCCATTTAAAATAAAAAGAAAACTTTGCATGAGACGGGGGATTATGTGGCCTATATCAATATTTGTACATGTTATAATATATTATGTTTGTTACACACACAAGGAGAGAGACATAGAGAAGTTTATTATAGTTTGCATATTTAGGTTGGTCAAACTTCTCTCATGTAACTATCTATTTACTTCATTGGAATTTCATAATAGAAGACGAATCAAATCCCAATCGCAAGAGTGGTTGGTGAACTAGTTAGACTCTGTCAAACTTGGACATATAATTTATTGACAATATGCCTTAGAAAGGCCAAAACAAATATAATGAGTTAACACATTAAGCTACTTGTTGTAAGTGACTTTGAAGAAAAACTATGGTAATACAATGAGATTAAGAATATGAAATTATTCATTTGTTACAAAGAGGATAATATCCCTAAGTTAAAAAAATGAAAGATACATTTTCGTTATCATTAGTTTTAAGAATAAAATAAGTATTGCAAAAATAAGAACAAACTCCTATGTGCTTTGCTTCACAATGAAACTAGTAGATGGACAAAACTTGAAACATCTTCAGAAGAAAGAATTTGGAAAGTTTGCAGTTCTAACAAGGTAGAAGATTAATCCCAAAGGGGTTAGATCCAATAGTGGAAAGTGATGGGTTGTTCCATCGTTGGGCAAGATTCAATCCCCGTGAGACCTAACCTGAAGCCATAGGGGCACCTTGAGGTAGTGGTCAAATTTGTGGTTGCACATAGAGAAAGCATATTAAATGGTCATGTGACATGTGCACATATAAGTGGATCAAAGCCCACACCCATGTCCTCCAAAATAAAGAAGCTCGTAGAGGGTGGATCCAATGTTGAAAAGTAAGGGGATTCACACCATTGAGCAAGTTTCAAATCTCATAAGGGCTACTTACCCCATAAGTCATGGGGATACCTTGAGGTAGTGGTCTAATGTGTTACTGCACCTAGACAGATTATATTAATGGTCGTGTGACATGTGCATACATAAGTGGATCAAATCCCACCCCAATATCTTCTTTTGAAGATTCCATGAATTGGGTGATCATTAGTTCAAAGCGAAAGGAGGGAGGTGGGCATGAATTTCACACGAGCATGTGTTGTCATTTGTTTATTCCATTGCATGTAGCCAACATTGGGGGTAATATTGGAAATATGTACCCACTCAAGTGTTCCATTATTGCGATGGCATCTAGATATCCCCATGACCAAACCTATACCTCTGGCACTGATGTTGAGAACATGTAGCATTACATTGTATAGCATGGCAATGTCTCGCCTTTCTAGTTTAGTATAGTGACAATTGTTTTATTGCATGCCTCTTTATATGTTGTTTTGCCTTATTCCACCTTCTCCAACTTTAACATTCTCCACTTGCTCCATGTTATGGTGATCCAGATTTATGCAAGAACGAAATGAAAATATAGATTTAAATAGAAACACAGAGCTACAGAGAAAGTTGAACTTCACTTCATTAATAAAATACTGAAAATTGTTTACATACAAAATGGAAATAAATTAGCTTGGGCAATGATACCTTATCTTTGGGAAGAGATGTGGCGACTACATGCCTTTGAACGGTGTTACAATGAGGCTCGAAGGCCTTTTTATCATTAAGAAACAATGTGAAACCCTAAACATCCAAAAACCTAACCCTAGAAGATGAAGCACAAAAATCTTGTGGGCCCTGTTGGGGTTAGTTGGAACGTCAATTTCCCAGGGGTAGTAACTTTGGCATACGATCTTCGTTTGGCTATCATAATACCTTGTTTCGAAGATATTTGTTTGGCTATCATAATACATAGTTTTGTTTGACTATCTAAATACTTTTCTAATCTCTTCGTTTTCCCAAAAAAAACGTCTTTTAGGCCCTCAAAACGGCTCCGAAAGTTTATGACCCAAAAAAATTGCCAAAAATAGTATGTTGTGCTACAGTTAAGGAAACTGAAAGAAACAATGGTAGGGGTCTAAGTGGAATAGGTGGGTGGCCACCAATATCCACCTGGATCAGTCCTCCCCCCTTAAGAAGCAATGGCCCCCATTGCATTGAGTGCCTCCATGAGATGAGGAAACTCTTACTGTACTTGGTCCCTGGTGAGCCACTTGCCATGGTGCAGGAGTTGACCAACTTTGACAACCTGATACAATTAGATCTTCTATTGGCGAGTGGCCTTGATCTGTGTATCCATAATCTAATCAGTTGTGTCCTAGTCCATGCAATCTAGGTTGAGTTATGTTGGTGTTAGTTGTTCTGCAATGTCTTATGTGTCTAGCAATGGTGGAAAGTATGACCAAAGGCGGTCCACATTGAACATTGAGTGCAGGCCAAGGAATGGGAGAAGGTTGAGCTTGAAAGCGTTGTCACTCACAACCTTGGTGATGGTGTAGGACCCATATCAAAGTGGTCGGAAATTCCGATGAGCTCTGGCAAGTCATTCTTTTTGTAAATGCAACCAAACTTTGTCATCCACCTAAAACTTATGTGGCACCCGATGTTGATCATGTCGTTGTTAGTACTTGCCATTGGATTTCTCCAAGATGCCATGAACCCATTGTCGGATGTGTTCAATAAACCTGGTCGTTTTATCAACCTTAGACTGTACATGTGTGGATTTTGTCTGTGTAGTCACATGAGGCATGGCAACATCAATCAGACACAATGGTTGAAATCCCAAACCCACTTGAAAGGGACTATGACCAATCAAGCTATGGAGAGCTCTGTTATAGTTGTGTCACACGTAGGGAAGGATCTCATCCCAGGTTCGTGGATGCTTGGAGTTGTACATGCGGAGTAGGTGCAATATCATCTTGTTGATGACCTCTCTCTGGCCATCAGTCTGGGGATGGAATGCAGTTGACTCAGTGAGCATGGTGTCCAATAGTGTCTAGAGGCTCGACTAGAATGTGCTCAGGAACCTGTTATCCCGATCTGATATAATAGTCTAAGGGATCCCAAAATGTACTGACACTCATTTAAAGAAGGGTTTGGTAGTGTCCTCTGTTGTGATACTCTTCTTGCATGCCACCAATGTAGCCATCTTAGAAAATTTATCCACAATCACAAATACACAGTCATTACCATGCTTGGTAGAAGGGAGGACAGACAGATAGTCCACGGAGATGTATTTCCAAGGTAGGTCGGGAGTAGGCAAAGGAATGTACAGGCCTTGCTTCATGATGGTTGGCTTGGCGATGGCATAGACAGTGCAGGATCTGATATATTTTCCAACATCCTGTCCGAGTTTGGGCCAATAAAAATACTTTTGCAGTACAACCAAAGTTTTCTCCACACCAAAGTGTCTTGTGACCCGACTACAATGTGCCTCCCAAATCAATTTGGTACTCTCACTTAGGAACACAAAGGTGGCCTAGGTAGCATAATAATGCATCCTAGAAGTGGAAATATGGAACTTGCTTGCCATCCACTTGCATCTAGTATGTGGTGGAGAACTTTGGATCATTTTTATACAGTTGCGCCCATCCAGAGGTCTCATGGCCACAAGAGTTGATAATAGTAGGTAGTGTTGCAACTGGGGGCCAACTGGGGCACTCTGTAACGTGATTGGTGTTGCCCTTTTTGTATTTAATGTTCAAGTGAAATTGTTACAGATATGTAGACCACTTTTGATGGCGATCTTTCTGTAACTTCCCTTGTATCTATATAAACTGAATAGGGTGGTGATCTGTGTCTAACCATCTCCTTCCCCAGAATTTAATGTTTCCATTGTAGGTAAGAATGTGTGATACAATACATCTCTTTATCATAGGTGGGGTACTTTCGAATTGTATCAAAAAGTGACTCACTATGATAGGGCACCAGATTCCCTTGTTGCGTGAAGACTGAACCAATAGCATAGTCAAAGGCATTTGCCTCAATTTCAAATGGTTGTTGTAAGTTTGGGAATGTGAATACATGTGCAGAGCAAAGGCGGTGCTTCAACTCAACGAATGCCTTCTATTGGGAATCGGACCAAGAAAACTTTATTTTCGCTCTGCCCTTGGTAATCTGACTCAAAGGCAAGTGATATGGGAGAATCCCAACATGAACCTCCGATAAAAATTGGTAAGGCCCAAAAAGCTACCAAACTTTGTTAGAGTGGTTGGGGCTAGGCAATCCCGGATGACTTCGATCTTAGCAAGATCCACATGCACGCCTTTCTCATCTATGATGTAACCCAAATATTAGACCTGACTCATTCCAAAGGTACATTTCTCCAAGTTGGCACACATTTTGTGCTTCCACAGGGTTTGAAGGACCTGTCGAATGTGTTGCAAGTGCTCCTCCCTACTCTTGCTAAAGATGAGGATGTCGTCCAGATAAATAACCATGAACGAGTTAGTGAAGGGTTACAATATGTCATCCATCAACCTCATAAAAGTTGCAAGGGCATTTGTCAACATGAAAGGCATGACCAACCATTCAAAAAGGCCTTTTGTGGATTTGAAGGCAGTCTTCCATACGTCTGTGGGCTTTATTGGAACCTAGTGATAGCCAGACTTCAAATCGATCTTGTTGAAATACTTGGCTCTCTTGAGATAGTCCAAAAGGTCATCAATCAGTGAGATTGAATACTTGTTCCTAACAATGATTTTGTTTTAGTGCATGATAATCAATGCAGAGCCTCCAAGTCCTATCCTTCTTTTGCACAAGTACAATCGGGCTCCCACAAGGTGAGGAAATTGATTGGATGTGCTCTTTGTGTAGCATCACTTGGATATGTCACTTGATCTCTTCATTTTCCACAATGGAGTGGTGGTATATCGGCCCATTGGGTAGAGGTGCTCCGGGAGTCAAATCGATTGAATGCTTGACCTGATAATGCAGGGGTACCCCTGTGGGTGAGGAGAAGATGTCTCTATATTCTTCCATAACCTTATCCACCTACTTCTACTGCATGGAGGAACCTTTCCCAGGGACCATGAATGTGGCCACGATCTTTCCCTTATTTTGAGAGCGAATTAGAGAGAAACAAATTCCTAGCCTAGGAGATGATCTGGGCAAAGTTGTCCATCATCTCATTCCTTTGTTGCTCGAGGGATTCTTCAAGCAATATTTTGAAAGGATCTCCTGCTCCCTCATATTTCTTTTCTTTCGCCATGGCAGGCTATCGGGGTCGACGAAGCCAGTCTTACAAAGGGTCAACCAGTGCAAGCCCTAACTCCTTATACCCCAACCTCGTTTGGGGCATACACAGAAAAAATAGAGAAAGAGCAGACCACTCTAATATCACTGATCCAAATTTATGTAGGAATGAAATGAAAATACAAATTTAAATAGAAACATAGAGCTACAACGAAAATTTCACTTCACTTCATTAATAAAATACTGAAAATTGTTCACATGCATAATGTAAATAAACTTGCTTGGGTGATGGTAGCTTATATATGAGAAGAGATGTGGTGGCTACATGCCTTTGAACTGTGTTACAATGAGGCTCTAAGGCCTTTTTATCCTTAAGAAACAATGGGAAACCCTAAACATCCAAAAACCTAACCCTAGGAGATTAAGCGCCAGAAGCTTGTGGGCCCCGTTGGGGTCAGTTGGAATGTCAAATTCCCAAGGTCGTAACTTTGGCATATGATCTTCTTTTGGATTTTATAATACCTAATTTAGAAGTTCTCCAAGAGGAGGCTGAGAATAGACCAAAAAACCAATTTTGCAATTTTACGGTATCTCTGTTTTCCCAAAAAAAAGTCTTTTAGGCCCTCAAAACGGCTTCGGAAGTTTAAGTCTCGAAAAACCGCTAAAATAGTAAGTTGTGCTACAATTAAGGAAACTGAAAGAAACTATGGTGGGGTCCAAGTGGAATAGGCAGGTGGCCACCAATATCCACCCTGATCATATGGTATGTTGTCATTAGTCTTTGCTCATCCTCGTGGATCTCTGTTTAGCTCATTAGGCTTGTGCTCTTACCCATTGCACAAGGACTCAGCTTATTTCCATGGAGGTTTCCCAATCCTTTCACTATGTTATTTCTCTTACACCTTGTAAAAAGTTGAATTACTGGAGAGGAATTCAAAACAAAGAGGGGTTCCATCCTTGATGAGGTTCTGCAAGCTGAAATCAAGTAGTTTATTTTGGATGTGGGCTTGAGTCACACTCATAAAACCAAGTTTTTTAGGACATTTGAACTATATTGGCATATGTGCATGCATTTGTAAGTTTAGAGCTAGAGCAATGGAACTTTATGTATGCCTAGAGAGGTTAGAAAAGCAAGGATAAATGTTTCTCACTCTTTGTTAATCGTTGGCTAAGAAACATTGTGGGATCTTGGCTTCAAAATCCATTGTTGATTCCAGAGACCACACCATTCGCATCCCAATGTATGCACCTTCAAGCTTTATTCACCAACAACGTAATTTTAGGTTCCAATGCATATTTTTAAGGTTTTTTTCTTTTTCAATATCATGTTTTTATGAGTTTGCTAGTTTTGTGGTTTTGGTAGTTTTGGCTTCCATTTTGGAAAAATTGACCTTGCAAAAATTATATATGTTACTTAGTCATTTTGTTAATTTTTGTTCTACCTAGTTTACCTATGGGCAAGTTTATGGACTTCAACTAATATTTTTAAGCATATCTATGCTCATGATAGGCCTCTTAGAAAAGTTTATTTGGGTGCCTAGGAGAAGACTAGACTAGCATGTCTTTCTATTTTTATGCAAATTCATGTTAAAAGAATAGAAATCTTATGAAAAAAACAAAAACAAACAAACGCACATGATGGAAGGTGAAAAACATTTTTCTTTAAAGCACACAGAGTACACAAAGATTAAATCTCACTTTAAAAACACTTGCAATACCACTAAATTTATATTGTGTTAACATATGAAAACCAAAGTGAGCTCAATGATAACATCCATGATTTGTTGGATGTTAAAAGCAACATAATAAAATAAAATATTACTTTTTCTTTAGTTAAGGCTTGATAGGGCAATATTGGTCATAGTGTATCATAATGTCATCGTCGTTATCATCATCATATGTATATAAGGATTAATCTTGACTCATAATTATGAAATAATACAGATCTAATACTTTGGAGTGTTACATTAACACATTATTATGTCTTTTGATTTCAACTAAAATTATCAAATATATTACATTTTCCACACACACACACATATATAAAGGGGGTATCCATGGGATATTTCTTGAAGGTTTAGGTTTAAAGTATAAACCAAAATCAAGTACCAACACTATTGTTCTTCTCACATTGCTAGCACTAAATGGAAAAGTGTATCTTGCAATGAATGAATTTGTTATTGATCATGTCCTTGTATACTAGGGATAGAGCATCCATTCTACCATAGTACAAAAATGAATCCCCATATTGAGTCATTTCTTATTCAAGAGTATTAATTTTTTCTTATGTCTTATGAAACCAGCTCACAAAAAGATAGAAAAGATATATCAATGACTTAAAAATCAGCCTCTATGAGGGGGCAACCTCCTTTACATTACACAAATGAACAATTCTTGGATGATACAAATGACAAGACCTACTTTTTATATATAGGAGTTTAAGGGGTCCCAATACAATCAGATCCTACATAACAATAATATTGTAGGGGCACAACAATAAAAATAGTGGGCTTCTATGGGGCATAATAATAACAACATGGGGTCTATATGGGCACAATAATATAGTAAGGGGGTTTCACTAATAACAATAAGGGGTTACACTAGTAGTATAAGGACCTAACATGCCCCTCGCCTTCAAAAAGTGTTGTCCTCAATGCTTGAGTAGTTCTGGATGCTTCTGTACAAAATTCTCATCCTCCCATGTTGAATCTCCAGCAAGTAAGTTCTTCCACTTGATGACATACTCTAAAATTGATTGATTTTGTAGCTATCGATTTCTTGTTTTTGTGACTGCTTCCGGTTACAATATGATTTTTCCTTCCTCATCAAGTTCTAGAAATATTGTTTGAACTGGGATATTCTCACCTAAAACCTTATTTAAGCATGAAACATGGAAAACTGGGTGCACTCGGGAAGATGCAGGAAGCTCCAATTTGCATGCCATAGTACCAATCTTTTGTAACACCTTGTATGGACCATAATACTCTGGTGATAATGTATTATCCTTCTTAGCTTGCTTGAGGGACATTTGTTTGTATGGTTGTAGTCGTAGAAATACCTAGTCACCTACATCAAAACTTATTTCACTACGATGTTGATCTGCCTGTTGTTTCATTCTATTATGCGCCAAAGTGAGGTTATCTTTAAGAGTTTGAGAACTTGTTGTTGATGCTCGATGTGATCTTCAACTACTTGAACCTTAGAATTTTCTTTTAAAGATGATGTGATGGACAGTGGGTGAAATCCATAAAGTGCCATAAATGGGGTCATTTTTGCTGCAGTATGGAAGGAAGTGTTATACCACCATTCAACCAGAGGCAACCACTTAACCCATTGTGTATGTTTATCATATACAAAGCAATGAAGATATCCTTCCAAACATTTTTTCACTATCTCAGTTTGCCCATCGGATTGAGGATGATAAGATGAGCTATGAGCCAACTGAGTACCCAAATATTCCACCTCTTGTACTCCAAAGAAACATTTGGAGCTTTTTCCATATAATTGTTTCTCCTCCAATAGTTTGAGCACCCTATCAACATGTTGAACACGATCCTTCCAAGACTTGTTGTAGATTAGTATATCATCAAAAAATACTAAGACAAATTTTCTAAAGAAGGGTTTGAAAATGGAATTCATCAAACCTTAAAATGTAGAAGGTGCATTGGTAAGGCCAAAAGGCATGACCAAAAATTCATAATGACCCTCATGAGTTCTAAATGTTGTTTTTGGAATGTATTCAATCCGCATTCTGATTTGATGATATCCTGAACGAAGATCCAACGTGGCGAAGTAAATTTCTCCATGTAATTCATCCAATAATTCAGCAATGACAGGAATGGGAAATTTATCTTTAATAGTAAGCTTGTTGAGCTCCTTATAATCGAAACACATGTGCCATGATCCATCCTTCTTGTGTCCTAATACCACTGGAGCAGAGAAAGAACTTTGACTAGGTTGAATTATACCAACCTCTAGTGTTTCTGCAACCATACGTTCAATTTCACTCTTTTGGGCATATGGATATCTGTAAGGCCTGATGTTTTAGGGAACACTTCCTAGAATCAAATGAATAGCATGATAATGATCATGAATAGGTGGGAGGCTTTTGGGAGTCTCAAATACCTTGGAATGATTGTCCAAGATGTTTTGGAGATCTGGAGAAATAGATGATTTCGATGTGGGAACCTATCGTGAACATAATTGTGCAATTATGCCCCTTTGTTCTTTCTTTAGAAGCTTTGTCATGCTGTTAGAGTTGATTATATTTCTTGGTTTCCCTCTAATACCCCTTAATTCAACTTCCTTTCCTTCCCAAAAAAATTTCAAGAAAATTTCTTGAGAATTAAAAGCTATTATACCCAAAGATTGTAGCCATTGGACTCCTAGTACAACATCTACACCACCCATTGGAATGGAAATCATTGGACTATTCAAGACATATTCTCCCATGGATATCTTGATATTATGGCACTTTCGAGAGAAATTTATGGTTCCTTCATTTGCAACCATTACTCGACACTCTAGTGTTGGATATAGGAAGCAATTCAATTCCTTGGCTATCTTAAAATGAACAAAATTATGGATACTACCTGAATCAATCAACATTATTACCTTTTTCTTCTTGATATGCCCTTATATCTTGAGAGTTTGAGGAGTGGTAATTCCTGTCAATGCATTACAAGATATGGTTAGATTCATTTCTTCTTTCTCTGGGATTGGCTCCTGGTGTATATCCTCTTCTTTTGATGTTTCTTGTTCCTTTTCTTGCTCCTCTTCCCCATCTATGTAAATTAATTTCTTCTCAACACATTTATGACCTTTAGTGTATTTTATATCACAATTGTAATAAAGCCATTTTGCTCTTTTTCTTCCAACTGCTGTGGTGTCAACCTTGTAGGTGGTGAAAGGCTAGGAGAAACAACACTTCCATCTTTATAGTTGTGAGTGGTAGGCTTCCTTGTTGCCATAATTTTGCTTTCCATTTTTCTTGACAACCTAAATGCCTTCTCCAATGAATCAGGTTCCCAAAGGCAAACCTCATGTTGGATGTTACCCTTTAAACACCCTATGAACACATCAATCCTATGCTCCTCTCGGATATCTTTTACCCTTATATTCAATTTTTGGAAGTCCTCAATGTGCTTCATCATTGAACCTGTTTGAGATTTATCAATTGGCTAAAAAAGGTGTTGCTTTTTGTATCCTCATAATGTACTATCATTTCTTTCGTAAAAATTTCCCAAGTGACAAATTGTTTATGAGAGCAAAGCCATCGATACCATACAAACTGATTTGGTTCCAAATATAAAGTTGCAATGCGTACCTTTTGTGTGTTTTGCACATTATGGATATCGAAATATTTCTCCATATGTAGTATCCATGTTACAGGATCCTTGCCATCAAACTTCCTCATATCAATCTTTGGCACATGGTGGGTCTTTAATCCAACATTAGAGTCTATGAAATCATGATTAACATTTCTTTTGTTCTCATCATTTCCTTTACTACCCTTTCGCCATTAGCAAGCATTTCTTGTAGCAACTTTGTCAAATCTGTCTTCAAATCTTCCATGTTGCCTTTAAGTTTTTCTTCTATACCATCCATCTTAGCTTCCATGCCCTTTGAATTCCTTCAACTATTTTTCAACCAAACTTATGCAAAACTTAAAAAAAACTATACACCTTTTTTCACTTTGCAGGAGCTCGATATTGAATCTGTTGTATCTCTGTAATTTCAGATCTCCAAGGCCTAAAATTGCATCTTGCGGTAGCGCTTTGAGTCCTCTTTCCAACCCCGCAAGTCTGATCAAGATTGGATTCTCCAAGAAAGAGTTATGCTAAATCACACATGATGCCCTGATTTTAGACTAGTTCAATAGAGCGAACTTGTACGAAGTGCCACATGTCACTATTTCAACCTTAGGATCTGAAACCAATACATAGAAAACTACAGGTTGTCCTCTTTCTGTAACTTTTTACGAAATTTCAATCTGATGCTCAAAGAGAAAGTTATGTCGATTTTCCCCAAGTCACCGGTTTGGATGTAATTCGAGAGCCTCCAAAACCCTAAATGGCTTGGACCATATCTCCGAAAATATAGCGAAACAAGATCTGAAATTTGAGCTCCAACTTCATCAGGATTTCGGCTCAAATGGGTTTTAATTTCAGAGTCTGAACCTTCGTAGAAAAAAAATTATAGTGAAAATTCCATGATGACCTATTTGCGATGGAATTCTGGAGCTTGTAAAAACCTAACTTCCTTAGATCGTATCTCCGAAAATATAGCGAAACAAGATTTGAAATTCGGACCTGAGGTTCGTAACGATTTCGGCTCAAATGAGGTTTTTTTTTAGCTTCTGAAACTTCGTAGAGAAAAAGTTATATCGAAAATGCCACGATGACCTATTTGGAGCAGCGAAACCCTAGAATCCAAAGCTCTGATACCAAATGTTATGAAACCGACTCACAAAAAGATAGAAACAAATAGATCAACAACTTAAAAATCAGCCTCTTCGAGGGGGCAACCTCGTTTACATTACACAAATGAACAATTCTTGGATGATACAAATGACAATACCTCCTTTTTACATATAGGAGTCTAAGGGGTCCCAATACAATTAGAGCCTACATAACAATAATATTTTCTGTATTTAGGCTTCTACGATCCATAATGAATTAAGCAAAGTCTTTCGGTAGAAATCACATAAGAGAAATTTTTGGTCGACGTGTTTCGAACCAACAAGTGTGGTTCATCATCTGGTCTTGATGATGAACCACACTTGTTGGTTTGAAACGCGTCGACCAAAAATTTCTCTTATGTGATTTCTACAGAAAGACTTTGCTTAAAACAATAATATTGTAGGGGCACAACGATAAAAATAGTGGGCTTCTATGGGGCATAATAATAACAACATGGGGAATATATGGGCACAATAATACAAGAAGAGGGCTGCATTAATAACAATAAGGGGTTACACTAGTTGTATAGCGACCTAACATTCTCTTCCATAGATAGTTAATGTTATTTCAAGGACCAAACCCTTGATGATCTTCTCATGTTTAGTGTCATCTTGAGGAGGCAGAGGGGGCCATGGTTCTCAAATAGGAGCAAGTGATCATTTTAAAACTTTGGATCAATGTATGTCATATATTTTGAGGAGTAGAGTCGTTGAGTTGAATTTGAACTTTCAAAATGATGGATAGTTGGTGGTAAAAAAATTTGTTGAATTTGAAAATGAGAGCTCTTGTGGAAGTTTTCCTTCACATTCACGTCTTTGATGATATAGGAGAGGTACTAAATAGGGATGTTAAGCAATGCTTTGGTATATTGAAAGAAAAGGGTGTGCTCCTAATTAGAGCAAACCAAGGACATGTCACAAAGTTGGACTTGAAAGGATTGTTTAAACCTATCTTGAATACCAAAGAAATTCTCATGTGTATACATGGAACTTATTTGAAGAACATGGAGTTAATTAAAAACACTAACCTCAATTAAATAAAAAGCAATATTGTTCACTTTGTAAGAGGTTTAACAACAAACTGTGATGTAATTAGTAGGATGCATTGTGACCATGAAGTATTGGTATATTTAGATGTACAAAGTATTTACAAGATGGAATGAAGTTTTTTATTTATGAAAACAAGGTGATTTTGAAGATGATGTTGTACCATCTAAATATTTTAGAAAGAGAGAAACAAATGTTTTAATTAAAGTATTCAAGCACTATATTGTGCATGAAGGAAACCAACTATCAATTGTAGTTGGATAGCAATAGAAGATCGTTGGTGGTTGTTGAGTATGAAATTATAGTTGAATTACATCAGTTATTATCTAACATTTTTTTAGAGCCAATGTTTTTAGCCTTATTCTTGTCCATGTTAGATGATACACAAAACCCTCATTTTGTGTTTCATAATACAAGGATGATAAATTTGAACAACTTTGTAACGTAAACTACTAGTTGAGTTTGTCAATTGGGGTTATCTTAGGTGGTTGAGCCAAATGGTTGTCATATTCTCCACCCATGTTCAAATCCCCACAAATGACATGATCACTTATAATGCCCTGATAAATATTGTTGCAATGGCTTCGTGCCTATGAATATTGTTGTATTGGCTTTAATCCATGTGAATTCCTAAGTGAGTATACTTGTGGGCTAGCTTAGCACCACCAACCTCACTTTAACCCTCATGCTGGGAGAGAAGCAAATTTCTTTCCTCGAAAAAAGAAGAAAAAAACGACTAGTTGAGTTTCTAATGCAATTTAAGCAATTCACACATAAAGTGATGTAATATCTCAAGATTTATAAGTTGATTGATATTTATTATGCCATGGACAAAGCATGGTGATGCAATGGAAGAGTGGCGGGCCTATTACCCATAGGTTACATAATACAAATTAGCTTTGGTACATGTAGTTGTTGTGTATACTTTGCTTAAGTGTTATTTATAGTTTTACTAGTAAAATGTCGCATGATTATATGCACTTGTATTGAGGTTTTATGTTACACCAAAACCCCATTCATTAGTAAACATTTAAACCCTCACCATTACTTTAGTGGGCAATTAATCCCAACATCCCAGTGTGGTGCCCAACGAGGTGAATGTGAAAATTGCTCCAACAACCCCCCTCAAACACAACTCAGGGAATTGAACCTGGGCCAAGGCTTTGATACCATGTTGAGGTTTTCTGTTACACCAAAACCCACTGGCATTAGTAAACTTCCAAACCCTTACTATGAGTTGAGTGGAAAGTTAATCCATGATCCCGGGGTGGATCCCTATGTGGCGATTAGTCTACATGATCAATTCTCAATAAAGTGAGTGTGAAAATTACTCCAACAACTTTATCCCCAACGCAACAAACCAATTCCAACACATAGCAAATTTGAGATGAAAAAAGTTTACGAGCCATTAAATCACATATAAAAAAAAACATATTGCTAGACAAAATGATCTTCAATTAAAATCCAAAATGAATTCTCAATAAAAAAAACTAATATGGGCCATTAAATCTCACATATAAAAAAACTCTCCATTACTATTATTTATACTAATGGTTGAATACTTACGTGAGCAATAAATCCGTTTCATAAGTATTTTATAGCTCTTATTCCATCTTATAGTGAATATTTTTATTATTATTAGGTAATATTATAATTCATAATATGTATATAGTGATTCTATTGCTACCAATAAATAGTTGGTGAAATATAATATAACAAATTTTAAAAAAATTATTCCAAACAATAAACGTTCATTGTGTTGACGTATAATACAATACCCAAGAATGCTCAATAATATTTGTTAATGATTTTATATTTAGAATAATAGTTAAATTTAAATGATTGGAACAGAGTGAGGTCGAAAAATGGAGCTAGGGGTTTTTCTTCACAAGAATGAATTTCTGGGTGTGGTTGTCTTGCTCTACTCTTTGGATGGCTCGAAGGGTGGTCATGTTTCATGGAGGCGATGGAGGGGTTTGTACCATGTAGCTTCATCGTCCTCTCCTTGTCTACCTGGTTTATTTTTACCTCACGAGCTTTCGGTGGTTTGTTCTCACAGGCTGACTAGGTTGTTGTGGGCTCTTGGTTGTTCGTTGATCCAGACAGATTTGGAGTCCCGGTGGCTGGAGCAGGCTTCCCTCCTCAAGTTGCTTCGAGATCAGGATGCGGGCCAAGCAAGGGTTGTGTCTGGTGTCGACCCAGGTTTTGGGTATTGGCTTTTGTCTGCCAAAGGCATGTCGTAGGGGGTCTTGATGGGGGTTCTCGGCAGATTTTCTAGCTCAGTGGTGGGTGTTGGTCAGACGCTCTACCTGCATTGATCACGTAACTTCTCGAGTGACTGTCTATTCCTTCTCCAGGTGGTTTTGGACTCTGGAAAAACAGAGGAGGCGGTATGTCTGCTTCTAAGTCTCTATTCGAAGCAGTCTCTCTTCAAACCAAGGTTTCCCATGATGCAGCTGACCCGCTCGTTGGGTTTGGTAGTCGATGCGTTGGCCCGGGATTATTCGATCGTTATCATCTGCTTTGACCGGCCCATGGAGGTTCTTGAACTTCCCCCTGTAGCGCAGTCTGGGGGCAACATGCGGGAGGATGGCTCCCAATTTCGGGTAAAGCCTTCCAGTTTTCAAATTTTTATAAAATCTCCAGAGAGGGGCTTACCCATTCGATTTGGGTTAGTCAAGAAAATAATGTTTTTTTCCTGAAGCAATCCATTAAGCAGAAAGTTGGATATCCAACACACATGCAAATCTGATTTATGGAAGCAGAGATTTACAAGATTGCAAGTCTTTGCAAGAACACTATATACAAACGACATCCACCATTGTCCTCAACCTGAGATTAAGGGGGGGGGTAGGGTTTGTCAAAAAACCTTCCAATGTAGGTAAAGGTTTCGGGAGCTATACACCGAAAAACTCAAAAGTCAATAAGAACCAAATGAATGAAGGCCCCTCGTTTAAAAATATTCTGCAAGGGAATAGAACAACAAAACAAAAACAACAACAACAACAAAACAAAAACAAAAAAAAACAACATGAAGGTTTAGTCTCTAGAACATACATAGTGGAGCTAATGAACTCAATCCCAGAACTAAATATAGATGATTCAGAAGTAGATGTGCAATGTGCCTCTTTCGAATCACAAGCTATTATTTGTCAATTTAATTGTTTTTGGCCAAAACTTGAGGAACTCTTTCATTGGATTTTGACCAATTGGCCCCTCGATTGTGAAATACACCTTTGCTCTAAAGGATTTTTTATAGTAAAACTCCCTTCTCCAAAGACCAGAGACTGTATATTGTAGGAGGGGCCATGGTTAGGGGGAACAACTGGTCTTTTCATCACTCCTTGGTTCCTTGCTTTCGATGCAAACACCATGGTCATCTCAAGAATTTCGGTGTGGATTCATTTGCACAATCTCCCTCTTCATTTCTAGGATGAGCACACACTTTCATGTATCGAGAACAACATTGGGAAATACCTCAAGATGGATTCCAAAAGATTGGATGAAAGGATCTACACACATGCCCGGATTTGTGTGGATGTAGACCTCAACAAAGGCTTGTCAGACTGTATTCAACTGATCCACAAGCAGATGAACTGGACTCAGACTCTTGACTATGAAAACACAACTTTCAGATGTAGAATCTGCAGACAAACTAGGCATCTTTAAAATATATGCTCGAAAGTAAAAAAGACAATGTTAGAAGGAAGGAGAATGGGAAGTAACCAAAAGGATGGAACTTCCATCCATCCCAACAGGAAGTGGAGGAAGACACAGTTGGGGAGGATTCCCCACATCCCAAGAACCAAAGGGAACTCAGGACAATCAGGCACCAGAATCCCATGGGGAACACACAAAAGAACCCATGGAATCACAGAACAACCAGATTCAAACAACATATATGCCAAATTCAATGGGACATAGTGGGTTCAAGCATACACATTCATCAAACAATTCAGATTCAGATAAAGACATTCTTGGACCTGATGAGACTCAACTCGCTTTTGTCACTACTTCGTCGTCTTAAGGGGGTTGGTGCACGGTTGAGAAGAAAAAAGGGAGGAAAACTTAGTTTTTCACCCATTATATATTAGTTTTTCGCTTTTTCTTTTGCATGTTTATGCTTATCATCGACCAATGGCCTGGTGATGCTTGGTTATCAACAAATGCAACATGTGATTTTATTTTCATTAATAAAATTACGCCTTTTTCTCTGGAAGAAAAAAATAGTCAAATCCAAATTAACCATTATTTAAATTTTAATTGAACCACATACTAATAACCAAAATAATAATTAATCAAAGTGGGAATCAAATATAATTATTGTTTATGATGAATTTATTATAACTTCTATTTAAGAAGGAAAAAGTTACCACAAACACATATATCTATATCTTTGAAATATGGCATTGTTTCATCACTTGATGATCCCACCATTCTTTCTAATTTTTTTAGATTGTGAAGTTTGAAGCTCTTCAACATTGGGAAGCCCCACCCATAATTCCATTCCCAATTTCGTATGCAGGAATCTCCCTAAGTTGGCCACGCTCCCACAAGCATAAAACTCTCAGGTTATGAAACTAAGAAATGCACATGGGTAAACTTACCCCCTCATGAGCTAAGAGGGAAACTTTTTCCAACTTCTTTAGATTATCAATGTTGAAGGGAAAAATATCTTAATCCACCACATCATCTATAATAAATTTTATAACTAATACATGACACATGACTTGAAATAATAATACATGTAGAAAGAGGGGTGACAGGTGCTAAGTTTCACTAACAAGACAATTCACAATAAATTATACAATCAAAGCATGATACGTAAATTTAACTAACAGTACATGCAGAAAGAGGGATGGCAAGTGTCGGATTGCACTAATAGGACAATTCATGATAAACTATACAACTAAATCATGACACATAACTTTAACTAACTAATCCAGTGATCAAAATTTAGCTCAAAACTAAAAGTGCCCAAAATATTTCGAAACCAACATCAAGTTGAAGGTTCGTCGTTCTGATTCCAATGACAATTGTTACGCCTCAATCCATTGTCGTATGACAAAGTTACGATGTTCTAATCGTTTGGCCCAACAATTAAAAAATTGTAGGGTTACTGATAGGATAGTCGTATCGTTGATGTCAGCGTGCCTACTAGGCGCATATGGACCAATCCTCACCTGCCAAGTGGTAGACCCGTACAAGTTTGAGTTGGCATGTTTTTATTGGTTAGTTGTGGTCGTCTAATTAGAGGATGCCACGTGGCCCAACCAGAGGCCGCCACGTGGCACCTCGAGGTTGGCTAAAATTTTGTAAAGGGCTTGAATAGCCTCGGGCGGGCTCGAATGAATGACCTCCCATCCAACACTCCAGCGCCTTACCATCTCTTCTACATTGTGGATATTAACCCATAGGATTGTGACCTCTATTTGAAGTTTAATCAACCACCTTTTTGGAGGAGGGGTCGGGCGGTTAGCCCCGACCCTCGGTCACCTGCACCTCACACGACCACAATATAGTGGAGTGGGGTTTGGGACCAGCCCTGGCCCCCAGTCATGGGAACATCCACAGAACCCTGGCGCTAGCAGAAGAGGGCTTGGGGACTAGCCCCAGTCCTTGGTCACAGGGGCCTCCACATGACCACAAGCAAACCCGCAACGGAGAGCTCGGCAGAGGGAGTGGAGATAAACCCAGACCTTGTGCATATTAGCGATCACAAGACCTTGGCACATGGCAGAGAGGGCTTCGATGGCAGGGGCGAGCAATTAGCCCCAACCCCTGGCCATATCAATTACCATGCGACCAACAACCTGATAAATTAGGCGCCTAATCCGGCGGGAGCAGAGCGTTGACCTAGCCCTCAGCCTTACGGGCCACGCGACCAAAATTTTCTGCATAAGGGTTATTAGACGTTTTAACGGTTCAAAAAATTGCACCTTCGGTAGGCAGATTTATAGCTCTGTTAGATAGTTTATCCAGATTGTAGGACGGATAACAAAGAAGGAGGTTTCAAAACTTGGGAGAGCCATAACTTGATGAGTTTTTGGCCTTTTGGAGCTCAAGAAGAGTGCAGATATGGGTTTTTGAACATTCTAGATCTAATGGAGACCTATGGTTGTTGATTGGAGCACATCTGAAGAGACTTTTTCCAGGTTTGAGTCCATGGGTGTCATGATCAATCAATATTTTGGAGCAGTTATTTAAGGCTTTTGAGCATGGAGATGACCTTGTAGGGGTTTTCTAGCCTTCAAAATGTTTACTACAGCAACTGTAACTTGTATGGTACAAATCATGTTTGTCTTTTCTCACTATGTCTTGTTGAGGAAAGCTCCCTTTTTGTACTTCAATGTGGAATTTTCATGTTGGTGGTTTCATGATTAATTGTAGGTTATCATGCTTTTTAGAGTGAGAGTTCTTTGTAGGAGAACATTTACTTTAAGGGGAGACTAGCCACTCATATTGTTAGCAAACTTTATGTACTCTTCTTCATTGAACATATGGATCAGACTAGTTGTGTTAGTCGGCTTGGAGATGTAGCCCAGGAGGGGTGAACTCCGTCACCAAATTTTGTGTTGTTTCTCTTCTTGAATGACTTTATGATTTAAATGATGATATGTTCTTATTTATAAGTTAACATGTAAACTAACTCATTAACCTGGAAGACACCTTTAAAACTTGTGTTTTCATAAGACCCATTTTTACTTGCAAAGCGTCAGAAGAAAATCACTTTTTAAGAAGGAGAATTTCTCCCCCAATTTCACACCACTAATAATACATGTAAAAAGAGGGGTGACAGATGCCAGGTGGGATGTGTTGGAAAGGGGCTGCTAGTGTGCTTTAGAGGACAAGTAGAATTATATTATTCCTAGAGTTTGAGCTAGGCCTCTAATAACCAAGCAAAGCCTTATGTGGTGCTACAAGGAATTGAACAAGTGGCCTCACTTAGTATTCACAAATTAATCGTTATGAGTGACTCTAAAATCACTATCAAACACTTTCATTTTGTATCCCCCCCCCTACACTTCAAGCTCAATAAAATATTTAAAAGGATTCAACGTAATCTAGGTTCCATGAAGTTCTAATGAATACATGTTCTAAGGAATAATAACACCAAGGTGGATTCTTTAGCCAACCTTACCATTTGCAATACAAACATTCAATATCAATGATTGGGAGTTTCACTCCCCTATTTGATGAGAATGAAACCACTTGGTCATTTATATGAGCATCACTTAGCGACACAAGAGGTCATGTCTACGATTATGTTGACAAATGGTATAGTGGCACTTCAATATAACTCAATTATGAAATAGTTTGATTTTGTCCTCCCTCGCCCAATGGTTATGGCTATGTACATTCTAAATCATGGGAAATGAAGGAGGAAGTTCATTATGATGGTACAATATATTGTGATAATGATGCAACCCCTCCATTTGGTTTACGTGAAAAATCTACTTAAGCATCAAGCTTGGGACTTTGTGGAGGCGAGGCTCATGGATTTTGAATGGATGCAATATTCTCTTGGCTTGGCATAAGAGGCAACAATTGCATGAATATGGTTTCTGAAAATTTAGCATTGTAAGGATTATCTAGCTTGTGGGGATTTCTATGGATTAACAACAAAATATGACAATGCATGCCGAGATTGGTAGATGGAAAATCCCATATTTTCCCTCCTTTGAAATCTCATACCTTCAAAACAACATGGCTCAATTACAATTGAAGTACCATCAACTAGAAACGCAATGAACATAATCGCTAATAAAATTTATAACCAAAACATGACACGCAACTTTAACTAACAATACATGTAGAAAGAGGGGTGGCAGGTGCCAAGTTGCACTAACAAGACAATTCATGATAAATTATACAACCAAAGCATGACACGTCACTTTAAATAACAATACATGTAGAAAGAGGGGTGATAGGTGTCAAGTTGCACTAACATGACAATTCATGATAAACTATGCAACTAAATCATGACACATAACTTTAACTAATAATAAATGTAGAAAGAGGGGTGGCAAGTGTCGGGTGGGGTGCGTTGGCGAGGGGCTGTTAGTGTGCCTTAGAGGACAAGTAGAATTATCTTATTCCTAGAGTTTGAGCAGAGCCTCTAAAAACCAAGCAAAGCCTTATGTGGTGCTACAAGGAATTGAACAAGTGGCTTCACTTAGTATTCACAAATTAATCATTATGAGTGACTCTAAACTCACTATCAAACACTTTCATTTTGGATCATCCCCCCTAGACTTCAAGCTCAAATCATTATTAAAGGATTCAATGTAATCTAGGTTCCACTGAGTTCCAATGAATTTGTGTTCTAAGGAATAATAACACCAAGGTGGATTGTTTAGCCAACCTTACCATTTGTAGTGTAGAGGGAACATTCAATATCAATGATTGGGGGTTTCACTCCCCCATTTGATGAGAATGAAAGCACTTGGTCATCTATGAGGGCATCACCTAGCGACACAAGAGGTCATGTCTAGGGTTACGTTGACAAATGGCATGGTGGCACTTGAATATAAATCAATTATGAAATAGTTTAGTTTTGTCCTCCCTCACCCAATGGTTATGGCGATGGACATTCTAAATCATGGAAAATGAAGGAGGTAGCTTATTATGATGGTACAATAGATGGTAACCATGATGTAGTCCCTCCATTTGGTTTACATGTAAGTTCTACTTAAGAATCAAGCTTGGGACTCCATGGAGATAAGACTCATGGATTTTGAATGGATGCAATATTTTATTTCCTTGGCATTGAGGGCAACAATTGCATAAGTATAGTTTCTGATATTCAACATTGTAAGGATTGTGTAGCTTATGGGGAATTCTATGGATTACCAACAAAAGATGACAGTGCATGCCTAGATTGGTCAATGGAAAATCCCATAATTTCCCTCCTTTGAGATCTCATACCTTCAAAACAACATGACTCAACTACAGCTGAAGTACCATCAACTAGCAACACTACGAACATCGACAATGGAATTAAAGGGGAGATGTTTTGATCAGCTAACTAATAATATTCCATATACTTTTAAATCTCTATTACATTTCCAAACATAAATGTAATAAAAGATGTTCCTCCACCGCTGTATAACAACCAATAATAATTGTACTCACTAATGAGTTATGATAGATTTTTCTTATGATTGGCATGCCATGAGAAATATCGATGATGTTGATGCCACGTTGATTGAACCCATAATTGCTAGGATCAATCATAAAAATAATGTGACTGCGAATTATTTAAATACAACAACATAATAATACATGATTCTTTGTAGTTTAAATAGTAATATTGTTATCGCAGTCTACATAGAATTATGGTTATAACAATATATACTAATAATGAATTGATATAGTGCTTCAAAGTATTGCACCAAGAGGCGCATTCTACAACCGAGTATGACCCCGATATGTAAGTATATCACGTCCTCAAAAAATAATGAAAACAATTTTCACTAATATCACGCAAAACATTAACTTGAAACTTAAAATATCTATAACTTGAATCTTTAGATTATGTGTAATTTTTTAATCTTATTAATAAACTAAGATGGATTATTAAATAAAATATAACTATGTATTATTATATATAATTTGAATGAATAATAATTATCTCATGTATTTAATAGTTCATTTTATCATATACGTGAATTTCGAATGGATCATAAATTTACCTTTAACAAAAAGATTTACCACATTAAATCCAAATTAGTTAAAGCATCTTTACTCTTTACTAAAACCAATACCATTTCTTAAATCAAAGGAAAAAGGTTACTTCAAACAAAGATAGAAAATCCCCTCAAAATTTTTAATTATTTCTTTATTAAATATTTTGTTAAATGATCTTTTAAGGGAAAATCATATTCTATGAATATATTAAAATCGTCCCACATCAAAGTTGTAATGCTTGAAAATATTAATTTGATATAGTTTTATTATAAATTTTGTTATCCTGCCATGTAAAAAACATCATTAAATCTAATAATAATAATATTAAATATAATACTAATATTAATATTAATATTGTTAAATTCAATAACTTTAGATTAATACAATATTCAATTTGTTTATATTTAATATTTTAATATATCATGATATATATGAACTCTAGATATATGTGGAGGGAAGAACAAAGACATAGAGTGATAGAGGTGGATAGATAGAGGGAGTGACAAGGGGGAGATTGAGATAAAATGAAGGAGAGGGGAGAGAAGAAATGAAGAGAGAGAGAGATAAAGAGAGGAGTGAGAGAGGGAGAGAACGGTAAAAGAGAGAGAGGGAGACACAAAGATGGAGGGGAAGAGAGAGAAGGAGAGAGGGATGGAGATAATGACAAGGTTGGAGAGAGAGAGAGAGAAAGAGAGACATATGGGGGGGGGTAGATAGGGAGGTATGAGAGAAAGGGAAAGAGGAGGAGAGAGGGATGGACAGAGATGAAGGGATAGAGAGATGGAGTTGGATGGGGGAGAGAGGGAGTGGAGAAGAAATAAATAGAGAGAGAAAAGTGGAGAGAGAGAGAGGGAGTGGAGAAGAAAGAAATAAAGAGAGAAAAGTGGAGAGAGAGAGAGAGGGAGTGAAAAGGGAGAGATGGAGAGAGAGTGTGTATGTTTTTGGGTGAGATAGAGAGACAAAGAAGGAGAGATGGGAGGAAGGGGGGGAGAAGGAGAGAGGGAGGGAGATAGTGACAAAGTCGGAGGGAAAAAAGAGAGGGGGAGGGGGGGACAGAGGAAGGTGGGAGAGAAAGGGAGAGAGAGGAAGGAAGAGAGAGAGGGAGGGAGAGAGAGAGGGAGGTAAGAAGAAAGATATAGAGAGAGAAAAGTGGAGAGAGAGAGAGAGAGAGAGAGAGAGAGAGAGAGGAAGTGATAAGAGAGATAGAGAGAGAGGGATATAGGAGAGCAAGAGGGAAGAGAGATATAAGGGGGAGAGAGGGAGAGAAAGGGAAGAGAGAGGGAGAGGAAGAGGGAGGGAGAGATAGATAGATGTGGAGAAATAGTGTGTATGTTTTGGGGGTGATATAGAGAGACAAAGGAAAGGTAGAGGGAGATAGAGATATCGATGGGAGGTGAAGAGAGGGAAAAAGAGAGAGATAGAGAGAAAGAGGGAGGGAGGAAGAGATAGATAGATATGGAGAGAGAGCATGTGTGTTTGGGGGGGTGGTGAGATAGAGAGACAAAGAAGGAGAGATGGAAGGAGATATAGGTATAAATGGAGAGCAGAGAGAGGGAAGAAAATTTCTTGCACTAGATGCATTAATTTCAGTGTAGATGATGATTTATAATCCTATTTTATTGCTTGCATTAGATGCATTGATTTCAGGGTAGATGTTGATTTCTAATTATATTTGATTTCTTTCACTAGATGCATTGATTTCAATGTAGATGTTGATTTCTAATCCTATTTGATTGTTTGCACTAGATGCATTGATTTTAGTGTAGATGTGGATTTCTAATCCTATTTGATTGCTTGCACTAGATGCATTGATTTCATTGTATATGTTGATTTCTAATCTCATTTGGTTGTTTGCATTAGATGCATTGATTTTAATGTACATGTTGTTTTATAGTCTTATTTGATTGCTTATAGTAGATGCATTAGATGTTGTTAATCTTGAAGATGTAGATTATTAAAAAAAAAACAAGATATATTTAGTAATACCTAGAGGGACACTAGTAAGAATTAATTAACTGTCAAAAGTTGCGATACCTAGAATTAAAATGAAATGGATGTGCAAAATTAATCCTCCTGCAAAGTTCAAATTAATCATTGACAAGATCATCTCCCTTCTTCGTCACCAACTAACTACTAATAGGCAATTACATATATTCAAAATATATTCAAAATTACTAATAGATAATTGCATACAACAATGTATTCAAAATATTTATAAGAGGAAAATGTATATTTATAAACATTCAAAACAAACAAAATATTCTTCAAGGAGATGTGATAATTGTTTGGAGAAACAAACAATGTAAAGATTTTATAAATCTAACCACTCATTAAAAAAAATTCAAAAACGCCTTATTTCTTGAGTTTGCAAAATAAACTATAGATAAAAGAAATCATCCAAATATTATTGAAGGAAATAAATTATTTCAAACATTAGCAAAGAAACAAATTATTTCAAGAGTAATCTTGATGGAGTAAATTATTAAAACTACTCTTCAAGATATAATTAGTAATATGTAGAGGGACACTATTAAGAGTCAATTAGTTGTCAGAAGTTGTGATACCTAAAATTAAATGAAATAGATGTGTAGTGTCAATCCTCCTCCAAATTATTGACAAGATTGTCTCCTTTTTTCATCACCAACTAATTACCAATAAATAATTACATACATATATAAAAATATAAAGCAACAATTATAACATTCACAAGCATTACCATCAAAATCCAAACACACAAACCACTCAAAGCATCCAAACACAGATGTTCAACCCATTCAAGGAAAACAACATAGACTAAATTAAAAGAAGAGAATTATATCGTCATGCCAAGCAAAGAAAGCATAATATAAATTTTGAAGTTTATCTCAAACACGTACATAATAATGATAATCTAAAAATGTGACATTGTTGCCCTCAATTGGAACCAGCTTAGATCCATCTAACATCGGTTTCATCATGCATCGAGAGGGATCAAATCCCTCAAGGTGCAAACATTTCCTCAAGTTATACACAACAAAAGGAAGGTTTGCACCTCGAGGGATTTTATCCCTCTTGGCACATGATAGATCTAGTGTTAGATGGATCTAAGCTGGTTTGTAATCAAACTAGTGATAAGAACTGTAGTTTAAATATTTAAACTATGCAATTAATTATCAACATTATAATCATAGTCGAATGACTGCTCATTCGTTCCAAGTAGTAAGGCTAGTGCCGCCACGCAAAAACCCTATCATCGGGGTTTCGTGCCCTCCTATTGTCGCTTGCCTAACCTCCACTCATTAAGGCCATTCCAAGGACATTCTACTCATAATGTATTAAGAAAGTTGGGTAGGACTTAGCCCCACTCAATTTAAAATTAATATTTGGAACATCAATATGAGTTTGTTTATTCTCCTCGTTTCCTTGAACTAAGATTGCCAAATGATAAGTAGATATTTGAAACAGTAGTACAATTAAAATAGATATTGTTTATACACATATATTTCCTCAACATTTGTTTTTGTTTTTGTTTTCTAGAATGTGTAATCTATCCATCTTTGATTTCAATTTTGTGTGAGCTTATTGCTTATAAGTGTATCCCAACATTGTTGTTGTATCATTTAATTTCAATTGCCCCAACTTCATATTTTGGAATTGTTTTACTTTCCATGCAAAAAAACTTAGGCATCATTTAAAATCTAGGTACATTTAGAAAACTATAGTTAAACCAAATGTGTTTTTAAAAGAAATGGGAAAAATTGGTCCATGGAGTTTTGGCTGAAAAGCAAATCTAGGAAATAACATTGTTTTGTGAAAATTCCACCAGTTAACATCTCAAAGCTCACCACCCCATTAATAAAGTCGTTGTCTCCCTCCCTCTTGTCCAGTATGTGGAGAAAAATATTTCATCCAGTCGTGTGATCCGAAGATATAGTAACATGGCAACAAGAACATACATGCCACTACTGCATATACGAATGCATAAACATGTATCAGGATTGTTAGACACATGTGAACCTACTGCAACAATCTCTTTGTCACCATTGTCTCACCTTTCTTCCCAGTTTATAAATAAATTTAGCTGGCCACCATTAATCGGCTTACGAACCCTTATGCACTCACCCACCCATTACCCTCACAAGCATCTTATTCTTGGTTTCAACATTTTACAATATTCAAACTGTGACTGCAACATTTTATTTGTGTTTATACATAGATCTCTACACTACAATTGAACAATGCTTGCAAGGACGAAGGGCATATATAAAAGATTACCAGAGGAATTTGGTTTATTTTTTCATTGCTCTTGTGAGGAGAGATTGCAAGCCAACAAGATCAAAGACATGAAGAAGGTGAATGGGCAATGATGAAGACAATTTGAGGTAGGATTTTTGGTTACTTTGGTTGAATATTCATCAAATAATTAGATCTCAATTGTAGATTCATTGATTCAGGAGTAAGATTTAACTTGATGATTTTTTATTAAATGGAAGCAAAATGAGTCATGCAGTGATGTGTTTCCTCCCCCTCCACCACCCCTCCACCAAAGCTAAAAAGGATGGTGAATTCATTTTGCAAGACTCTTACTACCTCAGATGTAAACATCGGTCATCCAAGCTCGGGGATGAGCTTCACCAAGCCAAGATGAGCTTCACCAAACCATGCCTACAACAATTTCAATGATGGACCCTACAAAGTTCGACTCTAGGACAAGTTGATGAAGCACGAAGTCGGACTCTGGGACAGGTTGACGAAACACGTTTGTTTGAGGCACTATGGTGACTCCGACAGGGCTAGTGGCAGGGGCGCTAGCGGGGATGGTGGCAGAGGCGTTGATCCATGTCGTACCAATGGTGAACCTCGCAGTGACTTTTTCCATGAGACGTGTCGGATTTTGATTAGAGCAAGGAGGATGAAAATAAAGCTTCATGATTAGGTGGGGTGAACAGTGTTTGCCCACCCCAACCCCGTAGAGAAAACACCTATCGACATAAAAATATATGTGGATGTGTTATGTTTTAAAGTTTATAAAAATTGGGAAAAAATTATATATATATATATATAGAGAGAGAGAGAGAGAGAGAGAGAGAGAGATATATTAAATAAGGAAAGTTAGGATGTATTGTATAACACACGAGTTATCACTCAAGAGTTTGATCCTCAACTAAACTGGTCTCTCCCATATATTAATGTCGATAAGATATATAATATGCCCGTGTTTAAATTTAGAGTTGCTAGTCTCTTCTGATTTTCCTTTGTCAATAATCCTATTTCCTTGTCTCGTCAAGTCTACCAAGTTCCTTTGATCCATAAAGAAGATGTAGAGTGGGGTCTTGAAAATGGGTTTATATACATTCATATTGGGCTTCTACAGTTTAGAATCAATCCTCTGGTGCGACCTGGACTAAATACTTCATGCTTAACTTGTGTCCTTGATTCTAGAGTTAATGATTTTAATGATGCTTTAATAGGAGGCTTCCAAAGTCCTTTAAATAATGGTCTTGCATGGTCATCAGTAATTCTTTGCTATCAAGTCTCATTAATAGACCCTTACATTAATGAATTCCGACAATCCTTTATTCAATTCCATGGGTTTAACTTTGCTCCTAATACCCAGATAGCTCAGCTTCATACCACAGTCTGCATACATTTTGTCACATCAAGCATGCCCCCTATAAATTCCAAACTACACAAAAAAGTACTCAAAGGAGGAGTTATAGTCGACCCTGGCAATGCAACTCCACTTCAGATTGGATTTAGTGAGCTAACTCTTCCTGAAGAATGGTCAAGTTCATACCAGTCTCTCTCCCAAAAGTATCCCCAATTATCTAACACATCCCACCAGTTGAGAGTGGTACCCATAGGAGATGGCAGAACTAGTCTTAGATTCTAGACTCCAAACCCATTAAATCGAAGTCTATCAGCATGACTTGACAAAACTCCTATTCCTCCGAGATTGTTAGTTTCTAGTATACCTACTACTAGTTTGGTAGTCATGTACAGATGCATAAAGTCATCACTGCTCAGTCTTGTGTGTATTGTCAAAATAATACAAAAAATCCCAAAAAGAAATATTAGACTATTGATACTCCATCCAGTTCCCAGTCACACCATGGTCAAAATTCTGATTGTCCTGATTGTGTCATGATTCCCACATTTGACATAAAAATGTACACTCTAACCAAAGAAAACCTAGAAACGGAATCATACTTCCTGAGAGAAGTTTGGAGCCAACAAATACTACTCCAAAATTAAAAAATGGTTTAGTCCAAAGTGATCTTTAGTTTTTGCATTATCAATCATCTTCAGAGGCCAAACCTTATGAGCCAGTAAAATTGCTCAATTACAATAATTATCAGTCTGTATGTTTGGCTCAAAACTTAGATGATTTAGCCAAATACGTTCTTGAAGTTAAATATCATGTCAGAATGATACACCAGATATATGATATTATGTATTCTCATCAGAGTGTCCAAGAGGAGCAATTAAAAGAAATCATAACTCAATTAGGAGTTATCAGTAAAGCAGTGTCTAGCTTTCAAGACAATTTTCCTAGACCCAGATCTCCTCCCAATTATGAAGAAGTTGAAGTTGAGGGTCATATGTTTTCTTATTTCAAAAATTCCAAGTCATCTTCTACCATATCTTTGAAAGCTATTTCTGATGAATTTATAGATCCTTCAAGAGTAACAGATGGAGCCAGATTAACTAGAGAAAAGCTAGATTTGATTAAGACCAAGTTAGAAAGATTCAAAACTTATGAAATCAATATGGTAGGACAAAAATACATTGGTGAGTCTTCTAAACATAAAATAAATGAATCATTTCACTTCTCACATAAAGCTCCAAGAACTTCAGGTCCCAAACCAATCGATTTTCTAAATGGGCTCATTTCATGTCGTCAATAGAAACTCAAGAAGAAACTACCCTTGCTTTTAACAACCAAGGATCAGTCTTTTTTATTATTTTTATTGTCTTAACAGAGATCAAACATTGATCTTACTACAACGAATTAATACATGGACCAGTCAAAGAAAAGCTGACCTCAAGGCTACATGGAAGGATGTAGACATACAAGTGACATGGGCACTAACAGGTAATGCTAGACTTTGGTGGAAACATTAAAAAGATTTGAACAATTGGAAATCTTAGAAAATGAAGATCCACTTGAAGCAATGTTAATGGCATTATCCCATGAGTTTCTTGGTACTTTATCAACATATTCTGAAAATTATGAACAAATGTTCATGAGTCAAAGGTTGTGCAACCTAGATTTGTTAGATGAATATTATTGCACCATGCAAAAGTTGTACTATAAAATCCCAGACCACCAAAATATTGCATATCTGTGTCATTATATAGCATCAATGCCTGGAAAAATTCCAGAGCTTGTCCACCAAGCACTATATTCTCAAAGAATCTCAATAGATACTCGATCCTTAGCTTCTTTACAACAACATATTCTTCAAATTCTTAGGAACGAGTGTGCAGCTTATAAGACTCGAAATAATGTCAAGAAGTAGCTAAGTTTCAGTCCTAATCTTTGCAACTCTTTCTCAGAAACTTACCACTTTGGATGCTTTAAGAACTCCTCTAGTAAGAGTTCTCATATATGTAAAAGACAAAAGTGTAAGTGCTCCAGCCCACAACATAGATTCCCTAACCGTTCTAAATGAAAGGAGCATCAAGGAAGCAAATTCCCCAGGAATAGATATGTATTCAGAAGGAGATCAAAACTAGCTAGAGAATCAAAAAGTTTCATATGTGGGGGAAAATATCACTGCGCAAAGAAATGTCCAGAAAAGAACAAAAGAGGGATCCAGAACAAGGTTATGGAACTATTCAACTCCTTATATAATCTAGCTGACTAGGATTTAGTCTCTGAATCAAATTCTGAATTTGAATATTTTTTCTGTGAATATTGATTCTGATAGTCACATTGAAAATGCATTTCAAAAAATTTCAGTAACAGATGATGCTACAAGTGAAGGCGGTTGTACATATATCTCTATTTGCCTTATGTTTTATTTTAATAAGACTCAACAACAGATAGCTAGTCTCCAGAGATAGATGGATTCACTCAATCTAACCCTAGTTATCCCAAGGAGACAAATCCAAGAGAAAATTGATGCACTGACTATGGAGTACCAGCCTGAGGAAGACTTTGATCCTACATAATGGTTTAGGACAGAATCTGCACCAAAACCCAACAGAGACTTCGGCCACAATGTTGTCCTTGAAGACATTAGAAAACTTGAAGAAAGTTTACGAAAAGATAGATAAAAATTGGTCAACATAGCAGAACAGATACAAGTAAATGTCCAACAATTAAACGAACTCAATTCTAAATTTGTATCGTCTATATTTGACAAGACACACACACTAATTGGACTAAGCACATAAGAAGAACCAACAAAATAAATAAGTGGCATTGGAGATAGGAGGTCATTCCAGTTTCCATCAAGTTACCAGGATACAAAAACTCTCAGTTGGATGCGGAAATTGATACAGGAGCCATGGGTAGTTGTTGCAAATACAAATCTATCCCAACTTATTATTGGCAACCAACAAAGGTATATTTCAAAGCTATTAACAAACAACTCATGAAGATTTCTTATGTAGCTCCTAATTTTCCTATATATATTTCTTCAACAGTTGTATATGTTACTCTGTATAATTACGACACTGGATCTGATATTCTTCTTGGCCAATATTTTGTAAAGAGACGCATGCCCATGATTGTTGATAAAGGCTAGATCACCTTTAGTGTCCAATTGAGAAAGTATTTGTCCCTACGACAAATACACACTCTATCATGATTCCTCTTGATAATGTGGATATAGACACAGAAGCTATTGAAGACCTATCAAAATTTAATTTTTTTGTCAAACATGTTGAGCTACATGGGCAATAAGTTCTCAAAGATATTGCATGTAAGCTTAAGATAGAATGCACAACAGAGCATCCTGATGCATTTTGGCTCTGAGAAAAGTACTTTGTTTCACTTCCTTTAAGGATAGGGTTTGATCACAAACCATAAAAAGGCCTCAGCCAACCACATGATCCCTACAGAGCAAAAGTTGTGCCGACAATAAATCAAACAACTCCTACACAGGAGATTGATTGAACCTTGCAACAGTTCATGAGCATGCCCAACCTTCTACGTCAACAAGCACTCAGAACAAAAAAGAGGAAAAAAGAGGTTGAGGATCAATCACAAGGCATTAAATGAAGCACTAGAACCCATCAGGTATCCTCTATCCAACAAAGACATGCTCCTTGCAAAAATATCAGGTGTTAATGTGTTTAGCAAATTTGATCTAAAAAGTGGTTTCTGGCAGATAGGCATAAATCCTCGGGATAGATATAAGACTGCGTTTGTTGTCCCAGGAGGACAATACCAATGGAAAATTATGCCTTTTGGCGTGAAGAATGCGCCTTCTGAATTTCAAAAATGCATGGAGAATATTTTCCATGATTTTGATTTTGTTATTATATATATATTGATGATTTGTTAGTTCTTGGCCGAGACATACAACAACATAAAAAGAATTTGGAATCATTTTATCAGGTTGTTTTCAACATGACTTAGTTCTATCTCCCACTCAGGATAAGTTTATTATTGCTCAAACCAAGATCGAATATCTTGGATTATATATTTCCCAAGGGAAAACACAATTGCAACCTTATGTTCTGCAATCTCTGTTAAGATTTCCAAACCAGCTTCCAAATATCAAATCTGTCCAAAGATTCTTAGGATGTTTGAACTATATCCGGAAATTCTATCCAAAACAAGCTAAGGATACCATAATTCTTCAGCAAATATTGAAAAAGGATTCAATATGGCTACCACATATGACTGAAGCAGTCCAACGCATCAAAGATAAAATCAAGAATTTGCCATCTTTATCCGTTCCAAGACGATATTTACCTTTCATTCTAGAAACTGATGCTTTTCACTCTTGTTAGGTTGCTATTCTTCTACAAAATCACCATAAGGGAGATGAGAATTGTCCTTATGCTTTAGGAACATTTTTGGCGATTGAGTTAAAATATCCATCCTCCCATAAAGAAATACTACTTGTTAAGAATGGGATTAAAAGATTTCACATTTTCCTAAAAAGTGTGCATTTTACTGTCAAGACAGATCTCAAACATATGAAAGGTATGCTGCAAAATAAAAGATTGTTAGAACAAGGGAATTCCAGAGTCCTACAATGGGCACTCTGGCTTGAAGGATTTGGTTTTGATATTATATACAAAGCAGGGAAAGAAAACTATCTTTCTAATATGATGACCAGAGAAGGAACAATAGATCTAAAGGTTATATCCATCAAAAAGTTTGAGATAGGAGAAAGTTATTCTAAAACCCAATCTCAAATCAATTTATGTCCATCATGCCATTATCAGTTATGTTGGGATTGTTTTTCTCAAAAGATTTTATCACTGTCATCAGAGATCCAGAAAATGATTTTAGAAAAATGGTTCAATTCTAAGAATGGGAGACACAATTGTAACATCAACTGGGGCCTCATTAATAATAATCACATCTATTTTGGTCAAGCCAGGGCAAACCACCCAAAAATTGTTTATATCTTTAATCCAAGGATAACTTGGATGGATTACTATGTAATTCTACAATATGTGAGAGCTTGGAGAAGAATTTTTATTGTAATGTATTGTGGAGATGTTGTTTCCCCTTTCAAACATTGGAGCCAATGGATGGATCTGCTGATGTATTCATTTATTGCAAATAAAGATGATCTTGGTAAAGTAAGCCCACATTGGACTTTATATTTTCTCCATGAAGATATGGAAGAAGGCAGTCTGAGATATGATATCTTTGGATATGATCTTATTTATCAAGGTACCATAGTATTGATCACCCCTTAGCTCTCCGACAGGCCACCACTTCAACATTAGCATTGATTATTTTGGAGAAATTGGTATTCTACTAGCCAATTGTGATCCTTTTATGGCATCGTCATCCTTTTTAGCTTGCTTTGGACATGAGCCACCTTGACTCACTCAAATCATACCTGGAATAAATCTTGATCCTTATCATGAAGTACCCACTAATTCTGATTATGAATATGATTTTGACAGAAGTCCGAAAGGACAGGATTGTTAGTCTCTCATTTCATCTTTCTCAGCTTTCCAGGCGTTCACCCGTGAAGAATCTCCTCTGTGTAGTATGGTGCACGGTTTACTTGCTTTCGTGAGTGGTACATGGTTTACTTGCTTTTGTGGGTTCCTCCTCAGGAATCTCCACTGTGTTTTACTTTTCTGTACTCTGCTTTACTTTCTTTCATGGGTTCCTCCTCAAGAATCTCCACTGTGTTTACTTTTCCGTAATCTGCTTTACTTACTTTCATGGTTTCCTCCTCAGGAATCTCCACTGTGTAAATATTTCCGTAGTCCACTTTAAGTCTTATCTTTAGAAGGACCTTATGAAAGTCTTATCTTTAAGGACAGTCCTAGATGATTTGTTTTAGATATTATTCAGAATGATCATATCTTTAAGGACAGTCCTCGATGATTTGTTTTAGGTTGATTTCAAATGAAGAATCTAGAGAAACAAGAATTCCCTCAAAATTCCTATATAAAGGAAGGAAGGGCTCAACATTACTCACTTGTAAATTGATCGGGGTATTTCCATAATAGAAAGATGATCTAGGTGGATATTGGTGGCCACCCGCCAATTCGACTTGGATCCCCTCTATTGCTTCGTGCAGTTTTTTCAGTTTCCTTAATTATTGCACAATTTACTATTTTTAGCAGTTTTTCGGGTCCTAAACTTCCGGAGCCGTTTTGAGGCCCTAAACGACGTTTTTTGGGAAATCTACCGCCAACGATTCTTCGTGACTAAAAATCATCTTTTCCGTCGTAGTCCTCGGAGAGATCTTTCCAACGGGCTATCATGCGCGTCAAACGGAGATAAGACGACCAATTCGCGACCCCGG